>LT727982.1:230199-251402 GCA_900157175.1 Oithona nana
AAACTGACCTGTCTGGTAACACTGTTTGACCGCAAGCTTCAGGTTTTCAAAAACTCCCCAAAATGAACCATTTTAGGCATTTTTAATGAACTTTCGTCCACTCAAAATGTAAACGTAGCTCGCTTCGCTCACAATGTTGTATGAGACTTTTTCTGTGATTTTCAAACACCGTGTATTATGTAAAGTGGAAAGAGAAGAGACAACATACATCATCCGTGTCCCAGCAAAGAAAGAATATGTGAGTGACAAGGTTTTCATTCTACTGATGTACTTCTATACTAGTACACTTGGTACGTGGGAATGCTGTATAATTGGTGGCAGGTTTCTTTCACTCAGAATAGTATTAGTACAACTAGAGCTGAGTTTCTATATAATACAAAGTAATAGTACTACTAGTGGCAGTGGAGCAATAGCGCGTCTTCTTTCAATGAAAAGCTAATCAAAGGAAGCTGCTGTATATGCATAGCATCGACGAATATCCACATTACCATATGGGAACGAAAATTACATCGTAGCAGTACGAGTACAGTACAGGCAAAAGAATGGCTACTCAAGATCAGTATTTTATTGGGAATGGAAAGCCCAAGAGCGAGCGAAGCGAGCTCCAAGCTTGACCCATCTAATAAGCGTACATCTGTACGTTTATGTATTTTAACTAATTTTTCACTATGTATATACGTCCAAAATAATAGAAGTCATTCCATTCACATGTTGAGCATTCAAATTGATACTAAAAGTCTTAAAAATTAATTATTTGCCATCGGTTCAACAACGTCAAATTGTCCTTCTTGCAAGCCATATGAAACGGAGTTTTCCAACATGTTCGTTTGATAGATGCTGTACGGTTATTAGATGCTCTAGAGTACAAGTATTTCTTGCCCAATGAAATCGGAATTAACCGTCGAAAACATAATTAACGCCATCTAACCTTTTGTCTACCATCTAAACCATTTGGAAGTATTTAATGCTAAATAGAATCGAAAATTTCATAAACGCCATCTAACCATTTGTTATGGGTTTTAAAAGTATTGATTGTCCATTGTGGTATTGTAATACCTATTGTCATAATGAATGGTTTTCCAGCTATGGCAGCTGAAGTAGTAGTCAGGAGGAGCTTTGTTTTTCAAGGTGACATGTCAACAAGGGTTATTTAAGAATTGTCCGAGTCGAAGTCCGGCTTAGATGGTGAAGCAGCAGCAAACTAAGCGACGGGGTTTCGTTTTCAAAGCAAAGACGAGTCTGCCTTATGCGAAATTGGCCTTGGAGATTGCGTTCACCTCTGACTTAGCCTTGAATATTGTAAAGCTTGAGCCCACGATCATTCAGCACTGCTAGCTGCCGCTAATGCTACCTTTACTACTACTTCTACTCAGGAACGAACGAAAAAAAGGTAACGATCTCATCCGCTATAGGAAACAAGTCGATTTCAAGGAATCTTCTCTCCTTTTTATAGCAGATTTATACTTCCATCTTCCATTCCATTCTGGAATACTTCCAAGCTTAAATGGGAGCCAATTGGAGTACTGTCCTTGTTTCAATGTGTATTTAGTGGAGGGTAATAGGCTTGAAAGTTTTATGAGTAGCTTTTTCAAAGAACTTACACTCCACTCGACACACTATGTTAAAAGTCAAATGTTTGTCCAACAAGACTTGAAATACTTCCAGTCTAAAAACGCGAGTTTGAATCAACTGAATCAATTGAATCTCTTTGAACTAAAAGTGGTTTTTTTTTGTGGTTTTTCATGCCAAAAAAAATTCCAGATTTTGACTAAAAGCACTAAAACATTCTCATCTAATGGACAAAATATGGACTTTTGGAACAGTGTGTGACTACTAAAAGTGTGTTAGAGTGATGTGGTCAATTTACTTGTGTCAATAGTAAATGGAATACATGTTTGATATGGGAGGGGTGTAAGCATAAATTGTTTATAAGGGTGTAGTAATGGGTCATTGTAATACTGTTTCATTTCATTTTTCACATGATTTTGATGATAAAGTTGTAGTCTATCCAATGCACTTTAGCTACTGCACTAAGAGGATTTCTGTTTTGAAACAAGATACTTCAATGGTTATTGTCTGCAGCTACTTGGCCTAATCCTTCCATTTGTCATCATCCGCCACCAGAACCACACGGTTGCCTGTGTGTGCCATTGACCTAATTTTTTAGTCTTGCGCCACTAAGACGCTGATCATCATCCTGTGTAGGAGCGGTTCTGCTACGTTCCCTTCTGAAATTCATCGTGGTTTTTCCCGCCTGTAGTGCCTCCTCACTCAGTCTACGACGTCACTGTCGTACTATCTAAAGCAGTTAGTCACTCAAGTAGATCCAACCATTCAAATATATAACTTTTAAAGAATCAAGTGGTTTGGACCAATTTGAATTTCCCGCCCTTTTTTACTTTTGGGGAATTCGAATTTCCCGCACTGTTTGTCGGGCAAGAGCAGAAGAGAAAAAGTGCGGGGAAAACTCAAATTTTCCAAATCCTGTAGTGAGTATCACCATTTCATGCATTCTTTGTGCTTTAAAGTAAGTTGGCAAAAAGGGCCCCTTAGGTTCACAATTTTCAGTATAGGTTAACTTTATAATTTCTACTGCTTTAGCTGTACACAGCAGCGTTCGGCACTACTATGATTGCTGGCCTAATCTTTTCCGAGTCGGAAAAACGTCAGTTGAGTGTAGAGCCTGCTGGGTGCTACAGCAGGTAGTCGTCTTAGTCGTTGATCCACCTTATTGTGGGCCACCTTGAACCTTGTACTAAACTGCTGCTGGAGGGAGACGTTCTTCTAAGTAACGGTTCACTCCGAAGCAGCAAACTGCTCAAGATACACTGAGCTACTAAGCAAGAATTTGACTATACCACTCAAGGTCCAGATTTCAAGAAAGGTGAAAATAACCTAGAGAAATCTTCATCAAGTGACGAGACCAATGTGTTTTTGTGTGAAAGTGTACTTCCAAGTGCTACCAGATACTATGCCAGAAACTGAAAAAGGCTGTAGGGTCAGCCGACGGCAGCTTAGGTAAGACACACGTGGGTTGATAGGCCATTGACAGGGCGTTCACACCTTGAAAATTTTCAAATGAATGAGAAGCATATCCGTGATGATACCTATGCTGGAGCAATGACTCATTCTTGCTCATACTTGGCCATGAACCAATTCTTCAGAAAAAAAATTCTTATTTTAAAAAAGCCGGTTTTAACCGGCTTTTTGACCGTGAGAGAGAATCTCGCACGGTCCTAAAAGTTTGAAAATTGTTCTTAGTTTCTTGCGACGTTGCTCAAGTACTTCACGGAAAGCATCAAGTACTTCACGGAAAACATCAAGTACTTCATGGAAAGTGACGAATATAACAGATTTCGTGAAGTATCTTACAGTATTAGTGAAGAATATAACGGATTTCGCCGTCCATGGGTTTCATGAAATCTGATATCTACATATATATTACCGACCCCCTTATTCTGTACTGGACTTTCCGTGCAATAGGCGGCCACACCGTTTGACCTAGGAGGTTGAAACTTGGCATGTAGCCTCGACTCATGGGTGCGGTGGTTTTAGGCGAAAATAAAATTTTTTTTTTTTTAAAAAGCCGGTTTTAACCGGCTTTTTGACCGTGAGAGAGAATCTTGCACGGTTCTAAAAGTTTGAAAATTGTTCTTGCGACTTTGTATTTCATAAATATTATGAACTTCTTTCATTTGACACTTTCATAAATAATGTGAAATTCATAACAATATGAATTTCATAAGTACTATGATTCAGCTAATTTCTTATTTTCCATGAAGTAATTCATCTTTTCCATAAAGTACTTCATCAAATTCATGAAGTTTTTGAAATTTGAAAGTCTCGAAAAGTTTCAATAAGTTTCGAAAAGTCTCTAAAATCTCACAGTCATGCACTTAAAGCCTTTTTTAAGTCTCGTTAATTATGATACTGAAAAATGTAAACCTAACAGGCCCTTTTTGCAAGATGTCCTAAATTGTAGAAATTTGGTATGTGGTCGTAACGGTCGTAACTGTAATTAAATTAGAGTGTTTTGGAAAATATTGTCAAACCAGATTTGGACAAGAAAACTGAAAAACCAGTTGGAAAAACTGGGAAGGAAATTCTAAGCAACTACTGTGTATGCTTGCCCTACTTTAGTAAGAACTGCTGTAAATTTTCTCATGGAGAATTGAATGCCTTGAAAAACACTTTGCATTGTCTAAATGCATGGAAGACACAAGATTCTACTACTACAGCTGTCATAATACAGTATATGCGCAACGCGAATTTTCACTTCCTTTAGTAGTAGCAACACCTGAGCTTGCTCACAGTGTTTGAAAATCACAAAAAAAGTATCATTCAACATTGCGAGCGAAGCGAGCTACGTTTATATTTCGAGTGGACAAAAGTTCATTAAAAATGCCAAAAATGGTCCAATTTGCCGAGTTTTTGAAAACCTAAAGCTTGCGGTCACACAGAGTTACCAGACAGGTCAGTTTTAATAGGTCAAAAATTGGTGGAAAATGCCAAAATTCAAAAATTCAAATGCGACATTTTGGGTGATTTTCAAACACTGTGTTGCTAGAGAAAATATGATTTAGCTTCCAAGTCAAAACCACAATTCAAATCATTGGAAGAAGAACCAAACCAGTTTCACAAAAATCCATTTTGTTGCATGGTTAGAATGTTGTACTTTACGCATGGTATCCTCTTTTTATTGAAAAATTCGTGTTGTAGGAGGAAGTTTCGTTGATATAGAATACAAAGTATAGTAAACGCTATGGTTTATCATTGAGAGATAGACATACGAGCTAGAAAAAAAACCACAGCGGAATAACCGCCTGCCGGACGGCCACATACGAAAGAAACGGAATGCATTTGGAAAAAAACCAAAGCCTTGAAGAATTACTGGTTGATATCATGACCTATTCACAATTTTTATTCAAATACTGTAGATTACTTATTTAACGCCCGGGCATTAATTCTTACAGAATGTTTTAGACGGTGCGTTAATCAGGATCGGGCGTTAATTAGGAGAAGGGCGTTAGATAAGATTACCGTAGATTGCTAATTTAACGCCCGGGCGTTAATCACTTTGAGCTGTAATAGGGCGTTAATCAGGCTTTGATAAATAAATGGACGTTAATTCTTCCAAATTATTTTATACTGTACGTTAAATTGGATGTCAATTAAGAAAGGGGCGTTAAATAGGTAATCTACGGTACATACTTCTTTATACCATTTCCTTGAGGAGTAGGAGGGTTACTTAAGAGGTCTTTTAATTAATCATTAGCGTGCAATTAATAGTTGTTCCAAGGAAGTTGAAGTTCTAATTGTCTAGACTTCTACGCTAATAAACAGACTCATCAACTATCCATCAATTTTCAGTTGGAGCCTTGAACAAAAATGACCAAATTGCCAAATTGAAAATAGGTGAAAAAATGCCTTGTTGCGACTTCATCGATGAAGGCCTCCGAGCCTTTTTCGGCTGGCTGGGCTACCAGGTGGGCAAAAGGCCGGGCTACTTCATCATCGTGCCCATCCTGCTGACCGGCCTATGCGCCTCGGGATTCCAACGGATGTACTACGAGGCCGACCCCGAATACTTATTTTCGCCGATTAATGGAGAAGCCAAATTTGAACGAGCGCAGCTAGAAAAGCATTTTCCCACCAATTATTCAGCCTTCGATCCTGGTCGCGTCAGTCGCGCTGGTCGCTTTGGACGCCTCCTAATATCAGCCAAGGATAATGGAACCATATTACGCGAGAGGGTTTTTCAACAGGTATGAGACTAAAGTACCTAATAAACGTACATGTATGATTTCTAACCTTTTAAAAAAAGCCAGAAAAAATAACTTCAAAAGGTCTCAAAAATGACTTCAAATATCCTCGGCGACTTCTTGCGAGGCCTCCGGCGATAAGTTGGGAATTGTACATGTTGTACGTTTCTCATGTACCTTAAAGCATTGGCACATATCGCATGATTTTTGAAACTGTGTTTTTTTTTCCCTAGATTGTCTACGTGGACACTTTGGTGCGGAACTTGACTATTGTCCACGATGATGGTTACGGGTATCGTTACGAGAACCTTTGCGCTACCACCATTGAAGGGGTATGCAGTGGCAACAACGTCTTGTCCATTGCCAAGTACATGCCGGAGATCGAGTCTTTGCAAATGAATGTGACTTATCCCATTTGGTTTGATCCCGACACTTTTACGCGTGTGACTTTCAATTTTTTTGTGGGTGGAGTGGAGTTGAACGAAGATTCAACGATGAAAAGTGTCAAGATTATCGCCCTCAATTATTTTCTCAATAGTGCCGCGGATGCTGATATCAAAATTGGGTCCAAATGGGAAGACGCGTTCTTGGACTTTTTTTCCAAGTTGGAATTGTCGGAATTGAAAATCATCCGGTTTTCCTCACTTTCCCTGGAACGCGAATTAGAAAACAATACCAATTCTGTGATACCCTACTTCGCCCTCAACCTCGGGGTCATGATCGCCTTCTGCATCTGTACCTGCATGATGACCGACTGGGTCAAGTCCAAGCCCATGCTGGGATTCCTGGGCGTCGTTTCGGCCGTTTTGGCCACCCTGGCCTCCCTGGGCATGGTCATGTACTGCGGAGTCCCCTTCATTGGGATCAACATGGCCGCCCCCTTCCTGATGCTGGGCATCGGCATCGATGACACCTTCGTCATGCTGGGGGCGTGGCGTCGCACCTCCATCCACGCCCCCGTGCCGGAACGGATGTCTGAAACGTTCAAAGATGCGGCTGTGTCCATTACCATAACTTCTCTGACAGATATGCTCAGTTTTTGGGTGGGAGTCATCACTCCTTTTCCCTGTGTCAAAATTTTTTGCGTTTATACTGGTACTTCGGTGGCCTTCACCTACGTTTGGCATGTGACCTTTTTTGGGGCTTGCATGGCTATCTCAGGATATGCAGAAAGGCAAAACCGGCATGCGCTCACCTGTCTTCCTGTCATTCCCAAATCACGCTCCAGTAAGATTTTCTTTTTTAAGATTTGCCAAAATCACCCGAAATGTCCTTTGATGCAATACCTCTTTTAATTGACTTATGCTCATAGTTGAAATGGCTAAAAAGACTAAAAAGAGCAGCATGACAAGGGCCTTCGTCCAATTATTATTTGTCGTTACGAAACCTTGTCGTATATTTCAACTGCTGTGATTTGGCTTCTTTACGGCAAACAGAACACTTCTGCAAAACTTTGATTCCTCATTTTACTTTATAAAATGGGGTTGAAAACAAAGTTTTCAAAGAAGCATTTTCTGATTGAGAAGAAGTAAAATCACAGCTTGACTAAAATTGCTCGCTTCGCTCGCAATGAGACTTTTAGGGTGATTTTCAAGCATAAAACATTTTTTTTTGTAGTCTTTGAATCTTTTTTGCGTTTGTCAATGTTATTCAAGTCATGATTTTTTCTTTGCTTCTACTACTTACAGAGTCCAAAGGGTTCCTATACAATGTTTTCTGTGCCGGTGGAATCGACAAGGAGAACCCATTGAATCCAAAAGATAACCGTGAAAATGGCATGATGGTCTTTTTTCGCGACAGATTTGGCCCCATTCTCAATAATAAGTGGACGAAGGCCCTTGTTATTCTGCTCTTTTTAGGCTATTTGGCCATTTCAACTATGGGAGTGACTCAATTGAAAGAGGGATTGGAACGAAGGAAATTGTCCAGATATGACTCCTATTCCGTCGAGTATTACGAAACGGACGATCTTTACTTTAGAGAGTATCCATACAGAGTCAACGTAAGCCAATCTACTAAAAGTATTTTTGTATTCAAAATGGCATTCATCTTGGCATTTTATTCATACTATTTTATGACTGAAATAAATGAGGTACTTATTCTATTCATAGGTTGTCATAAGTGGCCAATACGATTATTCTAGTCCTGAAATCCAAGAAGGCCTTCTAAGGCTCCTGTCTCAGCTAGAAAACACGACTTTCATTGATCCACTCTACACGGAATCCTGGCTGCGTGACTTTTTGGACTACGTTCGTCGCAACCAAGACTACACGCCGATTGACATCTCTAACGAAGCATTATTTATAGAGGCTCTTAACTCGGTAATTGACAACATTATTTCTTCAGTAACGCCAAATATTAGCAAAAAAGCTCATAAGTTTTTGAATTTTCCCGCGCTTTTCTCTAACAACAAATCTTTGCGGAAAAGCTGATTTCAGTGTTTTTGAATTTTCCCGCGCTTTCCTCTGAAAACAAATCTTAGAGAAAAAGCTCCTTTCAGTTTAATTGAATTTTCCCGCGCTTTTCTCAAAATCAAAACAAAAACAAATCTTAGCGGAAAAGCTCATTTGAAATCTAATTTTCTTTCTTTTCGGCAGACGTATTTGGGCAGCGGGCTGAGCAGCTACAGTCAAGACGTGGACTTCAGCGATGACGGTCAACACCTGATTGGCGCGCGCTTTATGATCCAAGGCGCGCACATCTACGACTCCAACCAAGAGAAACACTTTGTTGAGGAGTTGCGGTCAGTGTGCCACCAGTCTCCCTTTAATGCCACCGTCTACCATCCATTTTTCATCTTTTTCGATCAATTTTTGATGGTGTTCCCAACGACGATCCAATGCGTCTCCGTTGCCGCTGTCATAATGATGATCGTCGCTCTTTTGCTCATTCCTAACCCAATTTGCTCACTGTGGGTGGCATTTTCCATCTTATCTATAGAACTGGGCGTGGTGGGATTAATGACTTATTGGAATGTCAACTTGGACTCCATTTCAATGATCAATCTCATTATGTGTATTGGATTCTCCGTCGATTTCTCAGCCCATATCTCATACCATTTCATGTCCAGGAAAAATATGCCGGTACGATATACTTTTTGAATTTTCCCGCGCTTTCTTCAAGAATCAAAACAAAAACAAATCTTAGCAGAAAAGCTGAAAAGTTTTTGAATTCTCCCGCGCTTTTTTCTAAAGACAAATCTTAGCGGAAAAGCTCATTTCAGTATATTTGAATTTTCCCGCGCTTTCCTCAAAAATCAAAACAAAAACAAATGTTAGCGGAAAAGCTCATTTTGTCTAATTTTCTTACAGGTGAAAGAACGTGTCAGAGACAGTATGTACGCTTTAGGCTATCCCATCTTACAAGGTGCCATATCCACCATTCTGGGCGTGATCGGCCTCGCCCTCGCTCCCTCCTACATTTTCTACACATTTTTCAAAATGGTGCTGCTCGTCATAGTCTTGGGAGCCTTGCACGGCCTCATTTTACTTCCCGTCCTCCTCTCCTTCTTAGGCCCCGGTACCTGCTGCAATACCGACACTTCAAAAGACACTAAAAAATCAAGTGAAGTAGTCAAAAAACCACCCTTACCCCCACCCAATAACACCCGCACCACCCAAACCTACCTGGCCGAGGAGGGCGGAGTGGAAGTGTCGATGAAAATCCCGCGTCCCAAACAACGTCCCTCAGCCTCGGATTTTAATTCGGATTCTAATTCGACGGCCTTTCATAGTGACAATTATTTGCAAGCGGCCTCCAAAAATAAGAAACGACGAAGTTCAGCGCAAGGCATCAAATTACATGAAATGTATACCAATCGGGCATTCCAAGACTGATTACATTACATTAAAATACATTGTAAAAAAGTGAAATTTTTGTGCATGAAGAAGAATGGAAAAAAAGGGAATCAAATCAATAGCAATTTAAATTCTCTGCCTGTGCTGGACAGTACGGAAAGAAGACCAAGACGAAGGCTGCTGGATGGAAGAGAGGCCGAGGCCGGAGGAGGAGGACGTCGACTCTCCCTTTTCTCTCCTCCATCCCCACAATTCTTCTTTGGAAAGACGAGAACTGAAGAGAAGGGCACCATCACCGTGCAGTTGTAAAACCGTGGTTTGCTGAAAGACTCTTTGGTCTTCATTTGGTCAAGCCTCGGCCTTTTTTCTTGCCTTGCAAACTTTTTAAAATCAACTTACTGTGCCAGTGAATGTAATAGCCAATAATAAAACAAGAGATCATCTATTTTTCAAAAAACATTATATAAAAAAATTAAAGACGCTTCGCTCGGTCGTCCTTCGGCCTCCCTCGCTCCGCTTTATTATCCGGATACCTTGGCCAAACCGGACACCTGTCAAGGTATGTCCCGGATGTGGATACCATGATACATAGTACAGGTTTTTTAAATTTTGGCATTATCTACCAATTTTTGTCCTATTAAAAGTGACCTGTCTGGTAACACTGTTTGACCGCAAGCTTCAGATTTTCAAAAAATCGCCAAAAGGGACAATTTTTGGCATTTTTGATTTACTTTGGTCCATTTAAAATGTAAGCATAGCTCGCTTCGCTCACAATGTTGAATTAGACTTCTTCTGTGATTTTCAAACACTGTGTTTTCATACATTATTCAAAGTTGTACCCAGCAAGCTGTGTTTAGAACAGCGTTTGGTTGTAGCTCACGTAAATGGCTAGCAAAGAAGCTAGCATTCCATGTATATTACTACTGTGTAATACTATGTGCATGGCTACTTCTACAGTTAGAGAAGTATTTGCAGGAATACTTCTGCTGGGAAGGTAGCTAGCAATCGTAATAGGCAAAAGCTCCTCAGTCAGCTTCTTGTTCACAGCCTTTCTTTCTTTCCTTCTTTTTTAGGCAGATGGAAGAGTAGAACGACAATTGAGATGACATCACATGATACTTACAGCCTGGATTTTTCAGCCTCATCTTCTCAAGCTTCGAGGTTCTTTTGCTTCTTGCTGAAGCTTCAGAGAACTGAAGAAGAAGGAAAAGAACAAAGGGGAGAACAAAAAGAGGAGAAAGAGAAGCTAATTAGGCTCCTACTACTCCAAGTCTTATCTTCAAGAAACTCAACACTGATGCAACTTTGCAAGATGCCAAGCTCTCCAAAGTCTTCATTGAAATCGAGACTTTTACCTTTCCAATCAATGTATCCTCAAAGAAATCAGAATTTCCAAGCCTAACCTAACCTAACTTTGCTCCCGCAGGGTTAAGGGACCTTATCTTATCCCAATATTCCAAAGCTCAGGAAGTTAGGTTAGTTAAGGTCAGTATAAGAAAATCGGAAAATTTCTTTAGTAAACGCCATCTAACCAAATTTTCACACTTTTCCTTCTTTTGCTCTAGTTCCTCAGCAGCCATTATAATAATAATGTCTGCATAGTCAAAGGGGGGAGAACTGGAACCTTCACAATGGCAATATGCATAATATTGAGGACTTTCTAGCTCCTACTATGCCTCTGAAGCAGCCTCCTTTTATCCTCTCAGTGCTGAGAAGAGGCTGCTGCTGTACAGTGCTAGCAGTAGCCTCGGCAGCCTCACATACTCATACATACGTCCATCCACATACAACTGGAACATAAAGTCCAGTAGCCATTCCACTATACAGCCTTTCCTCCCCCCTCCTCCCCCTTTCCACTCAGCAGTAGCCTCAGCCTCTTACTTCTTCTTCTTCTTCCTCTTTCCATCTAAAGGCTTCTTTTGTCTATTGAGGACACTACTGAACTAAGAGAACTAAGAAACCCCTGCCCCTCTTCCTATTCCATCCTATTACTTTATGCATTTGCCAAGATATTTGATTTACTGGAAAATTCCTTAGACTTTGAAAACTGAGTTGAAAAAATCGTTAGATGGCGTTAATTGAAAAGCTTTGATGACATATTTTAGTTAGGTTAAAATTCGTAAGATTTTCTGACATTTTATGTCTATAATTTCATATCCACTAAAAGGGCCGAAGCGTCTTGAGCACAAAAAATAATTTCAAGACGCTTCGCTCCTTCGGCCCTTCGGGCCTCTGTCGCTTTTTGTGTGAAAATCTTTCAAAATCTTTCAAAATTGGTAAAGTAAGTTTAGTATGCAGAGTTATGGTCAAGATGTTGCACCTTTTGGACTGCTTTGCTGCTGCTGCTGTCAAACAACATCAGTAGTAAAGTAAGAGAAGATGACAAAGTTGAGGAGCGAGTGATGCAGAAAATGACATGCTTCTCCTCAGCAGCTCCTCCTCCGTTCTTCTTCTTCTTCTTCGCCTTCCTTCTTCTCGTTCAGATTGACCAAATTCCTTTGCATTTTCAGAGACTCAAGGAGAGGAGTCGAGCAACCACTCCTTGGACCTCCTCGTCCTTAGGCAAAGTTGCATCCAAGCCTTCAAAGTGTGTTTTAGTAAGACAGTAAGACATCTTTACTAAAACCAAAATGCCAACAATGGATCTTGAAGCTTGACCAGCACTTAATTGAGGTGGTACTAGAACGCAGACTCATAGATCATGAGAGTAATTCTGCAGACTTCATGGCTTAGGTTAGGTTAGGTTGTGCACGATGTTTGAAAATCACAGAAAAAGTCTCATTCAACATTGCGAGCGAAGCGAGCTACGATGAAAACCTGAAGCTTGCGGTCAAACAGTGTTACCAGACAGGTCAGTTTTAGTAGTACAAAAATTGGTGAAAAATGCCAAATGCGACATTTTGAGTAATTTTCAAACAATGTGGTTGTAAGTAGTCTGCATTATACTACCACTCCTTAATTGATTATCTAGTACCCCTTTTTAAATCCTATTTACCTCGTTTATCATTACCAGACCAATCAATTACGATGGTCAGTCAGCCAATCAAGAACGCATTGATTGCCACCCACTAATTTTCGGCGTGAAAATTCAAATGAGGGGAGGCACAGTGTTTGATAATAACCATAAATGATCGCATTTTTTATTCAAATTAGTAGGGGTATTTCACACATGAAATATTTTTCTTTTGAGCATGAATCATCATTCCAAGAACCAGAATCAAAGAAATTCCAATTTTCATGGAATTGAACACAATTTTCATTGGTTCCTCCATTGGGTTCTATGCGGTCACCTTTTACACCCCAATCATTGAAGGCAATGGCAAGATCAGAGCTCAAGTACAAAAATCTGTAACAAGACCTTTTAGTTTAAGTATGGGATTTCAAGAGAGAAAAAAGAAAACTTACTCTCCATCAACTTGAATGTCCGTAATTCCCATCCATACGTCAATGTATTCTTCATCAATCTTTTCCACCAATTGACGAGCCATTTTGTAATGAAGCATCGACATGGGTTCAAATAATCGTCCATTAGCTGCTAAATGTCTGCAGCGAGAAGTTGCATCAACAAAATTCAGTTTTTCTTCTGGGATCAAAAGACAAGAATCGAGGACACGGTACCATCCAGATGGACATTGTTGCTAATTTCAAAAATTAGTGGATAGGGATGCTATGTACAAAGTTAATTATGATTTACCCTGATAATTTCTAGATTATGAATGGTTTCATGATACAGTTCTTCCATTGTGGTTTTCAGCACCTGTCTTATGGTCGTTCGAGTGGTATTGCATCGCGATACAGTGGTGGTGTCATTATTATTGGCCCTGACTTGGCTTAGAGCAAAGAACACTATGCACAAAACTAGGATAAAGATTTTCATTTCGAGGGTTTTTTTGATGACCGTCACTTGAAACGAAACTAGTAAATGTGATGTGAAAATGTTGTACTCTGAAGTATCTGATACACGTCACATGTTCCTTGATCCATTTTCCCCAATACACGCTCTTCTTGCTACAGTTATGTTTTGAAGTGAAACACGATTATTAGATATTCTAGAATACTTCAATAGAAAACGAGTTTCAGAATCTGTAGACAAGAACTTGTTACTTTTTTTTGCAATATTGGCAAGTTTATTGAAGCTCCATACATCGATGATACCTTTAGAAAATAGTTTGACAATGGTAAAATTAGCGTGCGACTGGGTAACTCATCACGTCACTTCATTAATAAATTAAAATACGTGGTAAAACTGCTCTCAAATCTCTAATTAAAAATCTGAAGCCACGATTCCGGGATTCTTTAGAAGTTTCGGTTTTGTATTTTGATGAATAACAACAGACGTATTTTTTTCTGATGGTGATGTTTTATTGATTACAAAAAACAGATACACAGCGAAGGAAAGAACTCATTTTGACATCGGAAAAAAAATTATTCATCATTTCATCAATTCTCTCAATTTTTTTATCACTTTAGAAAATAACTATTTGTCTACTTAGAAGATTTGCACACGGTGATTTTCGCGGTCAGCCACCAAAATGCTTCCTTTGGAGTTGACTGCAATGCCTTCCAAACCCTTGAATTCACCTTCGCCCTGCAAATTTTTCAATGATTTTTAGTTTCCGTACTTGAATGGGGAATCTACTTTTAATATTGCATGGAAAAAATGTCTGCTGAAGTAGAAAAATATTCACCTGTCCCCATCTTCCGAAGCATCTGAGGAATGTGCCGTCAGGGTTGAAAATTTGGATGCGATTATTGCCGGAATCTGCGACGTAAATGTAGCCTTTTTCGTCCACTGACACGCCCCTACATATGATGAGATACATCAGTACATAAATACTTTGCCAAATATAGTAATTCTTATTCAATGTAATACAATACGTTATTTTGGGGTCGCATGAATGCGATACAAATGTCAAATATTCTTAGAAACTTTGTATCTAAAGTTAATAATAAAATCAAATGTCAAATTATTTTCGTTTACGTTTTTAAAAATCTATTTTTTAAAAATGTAATAATATAAATGAATGAATGAATGAATCACCTTGGAAACTTGAATTGACCAGCATCAGTTCCTTCCGACCCAAAAGTGGTATTTACTTTTCCATTGGCATCAAAAATTTGTATGCGATGGTTGTTGGAATCGGATACAATGACTCGATTCGTATTGCTTACGGCGATGTAATGCGGATGCTCCAGATGTCCGGGTTTACTGCCCATAACACCGAATTTGCTCACAAAGGAGCCATCAGATTGAAAAACCTGGGAAATTAAAACATAATTGACATCATCATAGTGTTTGAAAATATCTCAAAAAAATCTCATTTTTTCAACTTTGCGAGCGAAGCGAGCTACGTTTACTAGTAGAAAGCGTGCGCGTAAGAAAGGGTGCGCGTAAGAAAGTGTGCACGTAAGAAAGCATGCGCGTAAGAAAGAAAGTGTGCGCGTAAGAAATCGTGCGCGTAAGAAAGCGTGCGCGTAAGAAAGCATACGCGTAAGAAAGCGTGCGCTCAATAAAGCGTGCGCTCAATAAAGCTTACCTGTACTCTATGGTTTTCTTTGTCACAAACATAAATAAGACCCAGTGCATCAGTAGTAATACCCCAAGGATAACTGAACTTGCCATCAACGGTACCTTGACTCCCAAAGCACCGAATAAAATGTCCAGAAGCGTCAAAGATCTGAATACGATGATTGTATCGATCGGCGATAATGTACTGGCCAATCTTGTTGACCGCAACACCGGCCAAGCAATCGAATTCGCCTTCGCCGTTGCCATAGCAACCGAAACTGAACCGGTGTTGTCCATGCTCATTGAACACTTGAACTCGGTGATTAGACGAGTCGGCGACGACAATGGAGTTGTCTGGACCCACGGCAATGCCTCTTGGCCAAGTAAACAATCCTGGTTGACTTCCTCTTGATCCAAAAGTCATTAATAAGGTCTGTTTAGGACTACTGGTCAAGCCGGAATTGATTTGATTATTTTGTTCTTCTTTGCTTGATTTTTTGGTTTTGCTTCCATACTTGTTTTTCAAGTACCTGGCCCAGGAGCTCAAGTTGTCATCATCCGAGGTCAAACCAGCACTTGAACTGGGCAAACCAGAGTCTGAATCTTCAGTTTGTGGAGCGGCTTTGAGAAAATGACTTGAACGGGACTTGGCCAATTCGCGACCAAAACGCGAAGTGAAAGGAGTTTGAACGGAGTCATCTTCGTCATCATCATCGTCATCGTCATCAGAGTCATCGGCGTTGTAATTTGTAAAGCCGACCACTGCCGTGGATTTAGATTTTGCCAGTCTTGATCGGCGATCACGGAGAGCTGCATATCTTGACCGACCGGATGATTGTTCAGTACCTGAGATCTTTTTGGTTGGAATGCCACTGTGTTCTGCAAAAATGAAATTTTTCTCGTCAAATCAAAGTTGTCAACAGCTTAACAGGGCAAAACCGTTTTGTTTTGACGAATTTTTTCGGGTATTTTTGTGATTGTGATTTTGACCTCGATCGGTACTATACCTTGTGTGGATGCTGCTGAATTGGCATGAGATGAATTTGCGACTGCCGTTGATCGATTTTCTGATGGATCCACAGAGGCTTGACGAGATTTGGCCAAATATTTGTTGACGAAACTGTCACTGTCATCTCTCAATCTTCTGTATCTGCAAGATAAATGTTAGACACATGAGAAAACGATACAATGACATATTCTCCGGATATGGATGCAGTTTTCTTAAACAAGTTTTGTATTTTTCTTGAAATTCGCCAAATTCGAATTTTGAAATATTTTTGAAAAAAATCGTCAAAATGAACGGAGTTTTGCACTCCTTAGCAAGAATGTAAACAAACTTTCACAAATTTTTCTCCTTTTTTTGATGTTTAGAAAATTGTGTCCAAAACTTGTTGGAACACTGTGTATTTGAAAAATACTGTACCTTCCAACAATGGAAGAAGTCATTTCCGATACATTTTGTTCCGTGGCGGGTATCTCAGCAGGTTTGGGTTCTTGGGTAACTGCAGGAATATTGGGCATAGTCTTGGCTCCACCATAGCTTCGGATTCCACTGTTTGCAGTTGTCGTACTCGAAGGTGTCGTCGTTGCCGTGGATATGGTAGGTTTAGCAATGGCGGAAGGTGATGTAGTGGTTGTCGATGTCGATGCCGGACTCGAGTAACTTGTCTTCCTTTCCGGAGGCTTTGGTGCGGTATTTGTCGCAGTCAAAGGCTGCAAAGTGGATAGAAAAACGAACTCAATGCAATGAATGTCGTCCTGGATGACATTTTTTTGGGTTTAAACTTCAGCTGTTTATTAAGTAAACAAAGAGCTGAGTTTCAAAAATGAAAACAAACAGTTGAGAAAAAAGGTAAACAAACAGCTGTGTCTCAAGTTGCTGATGTAAACAAACCTTTGGAGGTTGAGGAGCAGGTGCCGGAGGAGGCACAACTTCTTCCTCTTCGTCCTCTTCGTAGCTCTCATACTCATAGTACTCATATTCATCCTCGTCCTCTTCAGCATCAGCTTGAACAGCTGCAGATGCTGGAGTAGCTTTAGAAGCATTAGAAGATTCTGTAGAAGAGGAAGAAATGGATTCTGTTGAAGAAGATTCTGAAGAGGTTTGTCGCTCATGAGTTGGGACTCTACCGGTTAAGCTTGTTCCAGTAGGAACGGTTGTGGGAATCGTTGCCGGAGCTGCTGGAGCAGGTGTTGCCTTAGGTGGTTCTGGTTTGGACTGTTCAGTGGAGGCTGCTTGGGCCGGAGGTTTTTGACCCAAAGGTGCGTTCAAGAGTTCAAGATTAGGTTTCAATGGCACGAATTTAGGTATGGGTGGAGGTTCTTCCTTCTTTTTAGGAGGTTTGACTTTGGCCATTTCCATTTCCTAAAGTTGTCAATATGTTCAAGATCATCATCCGGATCAATAATGAAAAAGTCATCAAGCATTGGCATCATGATAGCAAAGAAGTGTACAAACAGTTTATTCAAAAGATTCAGTGATCAGTATAAATAACTACAAAATGGGAATCTTTGGGATCTTTTGATCAACACCTCCTTGGCATAGACATTGAGCGTCCGGAGCTCTACAATAAGAAAGAAAATTTGACGTTCCCCTTAGTTTTACTACAAATCATTTGCTTGTCACGCGCCAATGCTTGAGTGGACATAACCCCAAAAAATTTGTTTGCCACACCCTGAAAGTCGTCCACCAAACAAAGGCGTGGCAAGCAAATTGTCTTTCAAGTATGCTTACCTTGAGCCTTTGGATCACTCTGGAGGAATCAGCCAAGCGAATACAGCCACTGAGCGGTCCTCGGGAACAGTCCTCGGTGTCCACCACCTTGACCCTGTCAACTTTGGCCTTGCTTTTGTCGCCGGATTCGTCGTACATTGAGCTCCGGTTGCCTCCGGATTCATCGTCGTCGTCGCCACGAAGGAAGCGGGATCGGAAACGTCCACCTGCGATCCGGCTCGAGTCTTCTTCTTCGTCATCATATCGGCCAAATGTCGTTCTGCAAATAATTCAAAAATTCGTGAAAATTTGTTTACATTGTAGCTCAACGTCATTTTGACGAGTTTTTCCAAATTCTGAAGGAAATGAAAAGTCAAGTTCTCAGTTTTGAAATCAAAAACTCGAGCGCTGATTGGTCCGTTTGGAATTTACGCGGGAAAAAATGTAAAAAAAATTTGAGTTTTCAAACTTACCGAGATTTGTTGTCTTCGCGAGAATAGCGAGTGTCGCCAAATCGGCGCCGGGATGGAGGCGACCTCTCAGCCTCCTCACGTCTTCTGAATTCTGCTACAAGCCTATGATCACTCTTAGACCTTGACAGTCCGGAAGACCGAATTGGTAAGTCATCATTGACGTCATCTTTCGGTTTTGGATCATAGAATTTCAACTCTCCCACTTCCAATAACTTCTTGGCCAAGTCATTGACTGCTTCATGCGTGGAGAACCGGATTCTTCGGGTGTACTCTTCGGTGCCCGGATCGTAATTCCGGATGAAGTCCATCATTTTGATGAAGATATCCTTGGTATCCATAAGTTCATTGTCATCCCATTTGGTACCATCATTCATATGATTCTCCATCAGATCCGCATTGCTTTTGATGTTGGCCAACTCCAACTCTAGATTTTCTTTGGTATCTTTCAAAGTTTTGCTTTCTACAATCAGGTACTTTTCCACGCTGGATTTGAGGAATTCTGTGCGTTCTTTCAAGATGTTGGCCAGTCTGGTGTGCATTTCTTCAATGTCATTGAGGACGCTGGTACCATTAGATGATAATTGTGTATTATTTCGGTCGATTTGTTGGATACAGTCTTCAAGGCGATGCCATCCACGTCGGATCTGGTTGTTCACCCTGGAGATTTCACGCTTGAGGATATCACAATGAGCTTCGCGACAATCATCACAGCATTTCTTGTCGCAATGGGCGCAATTGTTAACATAGGCTTTTTCAGAACAAACATTACATCTGGACATAATGGCATCAGCATTGGGATCGGGTAATTCGCCTGTAATGTCAAGGATAGAACTTAATCCTAAAAATCCTTGAACTTTTTTATTTGTCAGGTCCGTGACCTTAGCTTAAATTCCTAATGGAAATTCCCTAAAAGCTGAGATTTGTTTTTGTTATGATTGGGTGATGGCGCGGCACGGCGCGGCTGTGTTTTTGTTATGGTGGGTGATGGCGCGGCACGGCTGCGCTCTAAGCTGCGCTACTTGATAACAATACCTGTGATTTCTGCATGTAAATCCAAAAATTTGGTTAAGGTAACATTTGTGGGAAATCCTTGTATTCCATTGTAGGGAATCCGATGTTCTGCCCGGCATTCCGGGCACTTGACTTGGCGCTTGACGTAATCCACCAAACCTTCCATGCAAGGTTCCATACAGTACGAATGTTGACATGGTAAAAGTTTGGGAGTCCGGTACCGGTCCAAGCAAACGCAACAAGTCAGGAGCTGGTCAAATTGCTCCATTTTTGAGTAGAGAAAGGAAGAAGAACTTGTCTTTGCTTGGAATTTGCTGTTGCGGAGAAGCAACTGCTGTTACTGCAATAACGAAAAGAGCACATGATTTAGACTTCATTTTGTTAGGAAAGCTTTGACAAAGGGGGATTTCCCTGAACTTTATAAAGTTGATGTAAGAATAACAGTTGCCTCCTGATGCGAACAAGATCCTATGACGTCAATAGTCAATACTAACCTCTATTTTAGTTACTGACTCAATGAATTGCAGGTTTAGAATTAGAATTAGAGGTTTTCTTTAAAGGAATGTGGAAAAAGGCAGATCCAAGGGGACCTAATGGACCCAGGAACAAAATTGACAAAATTAGTTAGGTCTCCCTTGCCTGTAAATTGACCGGCTTTGAATCTAAGTAAAGCCAAGAAAAAACCCGATCACAAAGCAAAGTCAACATGATTGAAATCTAAATGTTTAATCTTACCTTTGGTTTTTTTCGTCGTCTGAGTCGTTTTTGTGTTTCAGGAAATGAAGTAAAATATTACACTAAAAGTCTTTCTAAAGGGATAATTTTCACAATTTGACGAACTAAAGTCTACTAAAAGCTTTCTTGTGCTCTCAGCATCTGCAAAAAGGGTCGAATCTGGCGAGTGTTCAACTCCGGCGAAAGAAAGCTGAAGCGCGAACGATCACCCGCGTATTTTTAGAACAACTGCTCCATTTAGGCCCTCAAACTTTTAAACTTCAAAATCTTTCCTTTTTTTTTTGCCGCGCTCCCGCTATTCGCTAGCTCACCAAGTTTCTTATTACAGCTCAGGATTTTAGAAAAATACATCCATCATTACCTTCACAAATTCGTTCAGGGTCAAATTTTGCATCTCTGTTTTGACCCTTATGAAAAAAACCTTGGCCTCAAAAAAAGGCCACTTGAGGACGTAGACTTGAGGTCTGAACAGCCTCCGAGGACATTTACAATCAGTAATCTTGTGCGGTGGCTACCTAGACGGAAATCATCCGTCAAAATGGGAACAAGCTTTCAAAAATTGCGGTTCAAGGATTTGTGTTCTCGCTCGCTTCGCTCGCTCGCCCACAATTGATTTTCAGAATACCTGAAATGTGTCAAAAAGTCAAAAAGTGTCCAGACTAATTGATTTTTAGGAAGTCAAGGCAAAATCCAAAAAGTAGTCAGGAAAGTAAAACACAGTGTATGCAAATCACTGAAAATGTATTATTTTTTGAAAATAGTAATTATTTTGAGGGCATCACTATTATTCCAATTTTTTGAATTTTCACGCCAAAAATTACTGAAATCTAATTTAGAGTTTGGCGCGAAAATAAAAGTAGGTAGGTATATTGTAAAATGAGACCTTTTCGTGGTATTTTCAAACACTGTGGGTCAAAGCAGTAAAACTTGCAGGAGGAGGCAAGACAAGGTTTTCTGAGGTCGTTGTGCAACTTTAACAAAAAGAGGTCAAGCTACAATACACACATAAAAAAACTGCACGTCCGTACTGTATCCGCACAGTGCACTATCGTAATAGAGGGACTCGCAGATAGCGTTCTTTAGAACGTAAAAAACTATTATCAGTGCATTTTTTCTATTGTCAATTCTTTTTATTTTTTTTTATTTTCTAATTTTTTTTTATTTTTTTAATTTTTTTTTTTTAATTTTTTTTTTTTTTTTTTT
>LT727983.1:0-134059 GCA_900157175.1 Oithona nana
TTGACAACTTTGATTTCACGAGAAAAATTGTCAAAATAAATTTGGGTGAAAAACTCGTGAAAATGTTGGGGTATTGTCACAATTGAATTTTTGGACAAAAATTATTTGACTTTTCGAATAGTGTGGCCTCGCTCGCAATGATGTAATATACTTTTTCACTTTTTCTAAGTCGAAAGTAAAGTCAAGGCCCCGAAAGATAAGGAATGTGGCAGAAAAATGACAACTATTTGGCATGACTCTCCCAATCCATGGTTTTAGTCAACAGGCAGCAGCCAACCTGAACTTAGAAGCTAGCTTCGAGGGAGCTGCTGCTTCAAGCCGCCATCGCTCGCTGTTGAAAATGCTGCAAAGAGAGGAGCTCTAATGCAGGTTGTTTTAACAGCAACGACCATCATCATCATCCATCCACCGATGGTCCCCGAGAACAAGTCGACCTGTGCCGCAGCAGCAAAAACGAGACTTGCTTCGGTCATTCCCTCTTCTTGCATGCATTCTACTTGAATTATTTCTGCATGATTATTATTGCCTAAATCCCATGCTGTAATGTAGTAAAAGCTAAGATAAGATAACGAAGTTTGGCATCGTCAATAATAAAAGCAAAATGTGGACTAGGAAACGCAAATTCTCCTGCTTGCTGATTAGCGTAGCCATTTTTTGCATAAACCCAGCATGGGGTATTCAAATCCTAGCGAAAACCAGGGAACCCGCCTGCAACCCCATCCCCGTAGATGGGGAGCTTGTGGTGCTGAAGGTATGAAAATGTTGTTGTGCTTTGGCTCTAGCGTCGGTTTTTTTTTTTTTTTCAATTAGATTTGCGTGTTTAGCTTCTCTTTCTCCCCTTCTTTTTCCATTCGACTTCAATTGTCGGGGGAGAGGGACGGACGCTGCACATTTTTCAAAATGTCTGAAGTAGCAACTTTGATCTTTTATTTGGTTGCGTTAGAGCACAATGATGATGGGAGCCTTTGAGCAAATATTTGCAATGAAGTATAAACTCAATATTCTTGGGGAAAAAAACTAACATTTTTGATGCACACTAATCGCAACCATCATTTTTTTTGTCCAAAAATTCAACTTTGATTTCACGAGAAAAAATGGCGAAAAAAATTTGGGTAAAAAACTCGTGAAAATGTTGGGGTTTTGTCAAAATTGAATTTTTGGACAAAAATTTGACTTTTCGAATAATGTGCTTTAAAAATTTTGAGGTTTTAAGGGGCGAGGAGTTAAACCTGATAAGACTGATAAGACTTTAACTAACTGCTACTAAAAAGGCAGATTGTCAACACTACTAAGGTCTCAAGAAAGAAACGTTAGAAGTTTAAATAGACCCTTGTAATCCAACTGAAGTTAACGAGGCAAGCAAATTCGCACTACAACAAAAGTATAAGCCTTAGCGGATTTAAAAGACATACAAATATCATTTCATTTTTTCGGGATAATCTTTATTCCTGTCCTTTTAAAACTGTGCAACACAGTGTTTGAAAATCACTTTTAAAAAGTCTCGTTTTACAATATTGAGAGCCAAGTTTATTTTCTTAGATCATACCAGGTGTCCCAACAAGTTTAAGACAGGAATTTAGCAAAAAATCGCAAAAGGCGAAAAAACTCGTGAAAGTTTGTTTACATCCTAGCTAAGCAGTGCAGATCTCACTTCAATTTGACGAATATTTTGACAAAAAATTTCAAAATTCTAATTTCGCGCAGATTTGAGATTTTCACTAAAACTTCTCATCTAAAACTTGTTGGTACACCCTGTAGGTAAGACTTTTTCAGTTATTGACCGCGAGAATACTATGGCGCTCCGCGGTCCTAGAAGTCGATAAGTTGCGCTTGGGGAAACTTTAAATGTTTATTCTTGAATTTTGAAACAATAATTTATAACGGTTGAAGACTCAAGGATGCATTTATTGAGGCATTTCAGCTTTGACAATAGATAATTTTCTCGTAGATTTTTTTTAGTTGCAGCTCATTTCATGCATCTGCAATTCAGAATTTGTTGAAGCAACGAAGTAACATTTGCTGCAAATGAATTGTTGTTCTCTTTGGTCAACCATGTCTGAAAATTCAGTTTGATTAACTTTTGATTTTTGAATGCTGTTCCAATAAATGAAATGAAAACTTACCTTCTTCTGACAAGAGGAATCCAACAATAATCTCAACAATAGTTTGGCTATTCATGATGAAAGGTGTACTGCGATGAAATGTATTTTCCTTACTGAAATACTAGACACAAGGTCACAAGTGTTTGTATTTTCTAATCACTGATGTCCCACTTACTTGATGTATGAATGAAAAAAAAACACACATGTTATATTCATGAAAAGCAGGACCGCCAGGCCTAGCATACTCGCGGTCAGCACTGAAATTCATTTTCAGTCTTGTTTTTATGTTGCATCAAAAAAGAAAAACTGTTGTTTGTTTTGTACACTTTTTTAACGCGATTTCACCGGTAAGTTTACGGAGATTGGCCAAGCATAAACAAAGAACTGCTTTTAAATAGAGGGTGGGACAAACAAGGATCATAGAAGAAGGTACAAGTAGTAAAAAGAAGAAATCTGTGTGTCAAACAAATCGTCACGATTTCATAAGCAAAAGAATGGAGATGAAAGATCCTGAAAATACTGCGTGGGAATTTTCAAGCTTTCGATAATGCAATGGTTGCAGCAGCAGAGTCAATGCATAAATTGATGCAATTAATTAATGGTTCAGATAAACACTCTATTTACGAGCTGTTTGTGTTTGTGCTCCTCCGCGATTCCGTTCTATTTTATCTCAATCTGGTTTGCAAACACAAGTGTTAGTTCTTTATTTTATTGCGAAGCACTTTTGATGCTCCATTTCCTCTCCTAATTTTTGAGACCTTTTGTTTGCATCACAATAAATTGTATAAAATTTCGGATATGATGAAAGCTGTAGTAAACTTTTAAGAGTTATAATTAAGTCATGCTTTTGGATGCTTTGCTCTTTGTATACATCATCATTTTGACGATTTTGACGCAATGTTGATTGGTTTTTCGCATGACTCTGATCATCCGTCTTGCGGCAATGATGAACACCATGAAGGGTCATTTCTTGGCCTAGGCCAAACATTTCAGCAGAATGACGACACTTTTCACTCCATAAGAAGGACACTTCTATACAAAATAATAAAGTGACATACTGGTGGACAAAATATGCAAAATGATATTAGACAACTTGTCATAATAATTACACGAAACCAAGCTTCTGTATAATGTAGAAAAAGGTACGTTACGTGTCAAGTGGCAGTGGGAAAATCTCAATCAAGGATCATTAACGGATAAGACTATGGGACAAAAAGTGGTTTTTTTCACTAAACCTGAATGCATCATCGTAACCAATTTTTATTGGAACATGTGTTTAAAACAGAGTCGTTTAAAGGACGAGAAATTGACCAATTATGCATAAGACGCCTTCGTTTAACCGACAAAGGGAACGAAAGGACCTTTGAAATAGAACAAAGAAGCATACGGTAATCCAGGGTTTACTTGGCCAGAAAAAAAACCTCTCAGCATCGATTCATCTCAGTCAGAACTTCAAGAAAGGATTAATGGACGATCGGAAACTTAACGCTGAATTAAAAGTCGTCCAATAAATCCAAAAGTAGGACAAGTGAAAAATGGGAATTGGGAATCTTGAGCTGAGGGTGTTGCCTCATCCTGTGACTCGAAGAGACAAAAAACGTCGTGCCTAGGTCAGACATTTCAATTGGTGCTAAGGTTATTGATGATCCCCAACCTTCATGGGAACAGATTTTTTGGCCAAACAGTGAACAGCATGGGGTTTTTTTCCAAGCAGGTTGAAGAAATTATTGTCTTTCTTCTAAGGCAACAATGAGGTCTCAACGCATTAATAATCAATGCGCTTTTAAAGGCGTCCCGCAAAGATACTCTTCTTTAATTCATTTCAAATGGCCATCAATTGACTTTTAGACAGTAAATTCTGAAAAGAAAAGACACAAATGCAACGGAAAATCTGTCTTATCATTTTTTGAATATTTTTCGTCTTATCACATTCTGCTGTAGTTGACTCATTTCTAAGCATAAATTCTGAGCATGTGCGTCACATCAGTTGATCTTCAAACTTCAAGAACATCCAATATGAAGCTTTTCTTGGAATTGGAATTGCTCCAAAAATACATGTATGTATTTATTAGCATAGTAACAGTACTTCTGTTTGTATCGGTGCTGTTAGTTCTATGTTATTACCTTAGAAAAATAAAGAAAAGGAAGAAATGGATTTTAAGAAAAATAGGGGAAGAGCCTCCCTCTTACGACGAAGCAATGAAAGCAAGAGAATTGGAACCTCCGACATATGATCAAGCTCAATTGATGTTTGAATCTGATTATCAATTTCGGATTCAATAGTGACCAATTTAGACACAGATGAAGCGGATCAGACAACTTGAAACTGGAAATATGTAGTTAGTACTTGAATTGAACAATATGTATGTCATTTTTGAAATATTTTTCGTCTTATCACATTTTAAAAATTCCAAGACCCAACTGTTGAGCATCACATCAGTTGATCTTGAAACTTCAATAATAAAAGATTGCAATGTCTTTGCAATTCATTCCAATTCCATTTCCATTCATATATGGTATAGTTACTGGCATCGTACTTTTTTTCTATGTGGCTTTCCTAATTATGTGGTGCGTCCTTTTTTGTGAAAAAGATGTATCGAAACGAAGAAACATTGATGTTGAAGATCCAGAGCCTCCTCCTTCTTACGATGAAGCAACAAATACAAGAGAATCGGCACCTCCAACATATGCTCAAGCTCAACTCATGTCTAAATCTGATGATCAATGTGTATGATTCAACAGTGTTGAAATTTGTACGATGCAAAAGCAAATAAACAGATGTGAAAGTACCCCCAAAAAATTGACGACTTTAACAAAATTGAAAAATTACATGACTTTCAACCGCAAGTTTATGGTTCAATCAAAATGCAATATGCACATTCCAAGACTTGCAAAAGTGCAAAATTGTAAAGCAAAATGATTTATCACAAAATTCTACCAAAAAATAATGTCGTTAGAGAAGGGCAAAAAGAGAAAATATTTCTGTTGCTTTTTTGGTAGAATGATGCAGTGATTTTTAAGGAATTTGTTAGATTCATCTTTTTTTGGTGATAGTGCAGAAGAACTTCATGATATCATCAAGGCAAGGGGCCAAAGGCGTTGAGGAGATGAACTGCTATGCTATCTAACAACAGAAATAGTTTTGGGATAGATGGAATGAAGAGTTCTGCCTGTCATGTCCATGTACAGCAGTATTACTATCACCCACGATTTTATCCATTTTTGGCATCACAAGTGTCTGAGATCTTCAACGGTTCAGAGTAGCGAGCAGACGGATTAGTGACACTTTTCACTGTTCGCAGAGATTGGATTTTGCCTTTTTGGCAACACTACAACTTACCTACTATGAAATTCCTAGATCTTTGATAAAGATCGTAGATTGAAAATTGCATTTGGAATAGTGGATGGCAGCCATTGAAAAATTGACATATCTCTCAAATGCCAAGAATACCCATTGTTGATGTTTGGCCTCAGGTGCGAAAAATCCCAAGATCTCGGCGGCTCGGGGGAGTAGTAAGAAAATTGATCGCTCATCTATCTTTGTGGCATTCCTGGGCACACCCTACTCAACAGTCAGTTGCTGCTGCTGCTGCAATGGTCAAAACTGCAATTCCTATCACTTCAAGTGATGTCTTTTTCAAGGTAGAAACCTTGTTGTTTCAAAGTGCATAGAACTGCAAAAAAAAAGTAATCTGTGAAAATGACCCAATAAAACCTTAGGTCGATTTCATTAAGAAAATTCAAGGAAATGGTTAGATGGCGCTTTAAAAACTATTTTTCGATTTTGTCCGATTTTCTTAGGACAAATAGCTATGAAATTCCGATTTCTTTGAGGAAACTCTAATTTATATTGTCAACAAAAGTTTGTTTCATTCGAAAACATGCAAAATGAGGCTTTTTTAATGATTTTCCAACACTGTGCATTCCTTTTGAATGAAGATATCTTTCATCTGCCAATTTTCTGAAATGTTAAGTTAGAACTTTAAAAGATGATGATGGTTTGATGGGTCTATATCCATGCCTACATAGAGAACTTTATCAAGGTCGTGGTCAAGTTGAAAATTGCAGGTCGCGCAGCATAGTACCGCTCGGCATAATAAAAAAGAAGTCAAAAAATGTAAGCAACGCATCAGCAGCTGCAATCAATTTCCTCTTCTCTTGTGTTGGTTTTTGTATAGCGGAAACGAGACTGCAGCAGAAAAAGGACCTCCTGGGGCTCTTATGGAATCATCTCGTTATTCATGTACAATTGGCAGATTTTCTACCTATTGATTCTAATCAGGGGAAAAATGTTGCAGCGCCAGCTACCCTATAAATACCACTGTGTAAACATAATAAAGATATCTTTAGAAAATGCAAATTCTCCTGCTACTCAAACTAATGAATGAATCAAAAGACTGGTCCTAGTCATGGGAAAACTCGTGAAGAATGATCAACGTAGTGAAAAATCACTAGTCGTGAAAATCCATTCATTAGTTTTCTTCTCAGGATTTCTAAACATACTTGACCTGAAACGAGAGGGGTGAAAATAGTAAACATGAAAAAAATTTAAGTTTAGTGCGAATTTTAACATGCCATTGGATTTGCAATTTTTTTATGGTTCATAGGGGTGAAAAAATGGCAAAAATCAAACATTGAAAGAACACACCTTATCATCTATAGATTTGCAAATTATAATCAATAAATCCTTGGGTTTACAAAAGTAATTATGTGCATTTTAGGAATTTGTGTAGAGTACCGTATGGTATAGCAGTCTTTTTTTATAAGGCCTACTGCAAAAAATCAATCCATAAATATAGTAAACATTTTGATCAGTTGCGAAACTTTTCGGTAATCAAGCAAGATAATTTCCAAGGCTAAGTTCAAAATCTGCAAAAGTATTTTTTTCCTAAGTCAAGCATAAAGAAGGTCTTTGCCACAATTAAAATTGGAATGTTAATCCAACATCACAATTCATCCATGAATTAACCATGTTTACAACACTCAAAAATTCTTATATGAACTTATTCAGCTTTGTTAACATGGAATGTGTTAGTAGCAGGTGCTGCTGAGATTATTTTGGGATCAACTAAATTCTAATCCCCATCAACATATGCAACCTGCATCATCAAAGGATTGATGAGTGAACCTTTCAATTTTCGATTTTCCAATTGAAAAATGGAGACATTTGGGAACTTTTTAGGACAGGTGATGAAAATTAGAAAGACAAAAGTCTTTGTCAGCAAACAATGACAAAAAAGCTACAACTACTCCAGGTGCTTGAAGCATTTTGGGAATTTAATCTCCATCAACATATGTTTTGGAAGAAGGCAGTGATGGCAGACACCTGAGGCTCCCTTGAATTTGCACTTTTATTTGATCTACATCATCACCCACTTGGTATCTAAAGGCCTTGCTTTTCAGTAGCTTGACTAGCATGACTTTAGATTGCTAATTTCCATCACAATACCAAGATTACGATAAGCCGATTTAGAACTCTGCTGAAGAAGCCTCTGTTGGAAAGAAACCCTTTTAAAGCAGAGCCTTGACCCCGCAGGTACCTAAGTAAGTAGTATTATGTGAGACACTTCTTTTAAAATTGGCATGCACTCGCGTAATTTCCTGCCTGAAATCATCCTAATTAATGACGAGACGAAGAATGGCAGTAACCAGGCGTAACACGCGCCTGACGGAAATAAAAAGGGATTTTTATCAAAATCTTGGGTTACATAGAGCTTATCCCTAGGAAATGCACAGTGGGCAAAAATCCCTTGAAAATGTCTCATTTTCATTGCTTTGAAAGAAACTCCAACTATAGTTTGTTTAGCAGTGCCTAAAATGTGAAATTCATTAAATGAGACAAAAAGGATATTTTCCTCCACTGTGACGAAATACAGGAAAGAAATAAAAGAATATCTAGATAACAGTAAAGGAATTGAATTTCAGTCAAAAATTCCTTCTTACTAAAGCCCCCAAAAAGTCGAGATGTTTGTTCTAACGCTACTAAAACCTTTGATGATCAAAACGTGCCAAAATGAAGGTCTCGTTTTTTATCCAGTCATTATTTTAATTTCGATATAACGCGCGCATTCTTATGGCGTTCCGGAGGATTAAAAAGTGTCCTTTATGAGTGTCTGAATCTGTCTGGTATTGCAATAAGTACAAAAGAACATGAATGTGCAACGAAGGTGAAGCTTGAGATGCAAAAGGGAAATGTCATGATGTGAGCATATCCGCTCAAAAAAAAAAAAGTTGAATCAAGGATGGTGTTATTTGACACGTCGTGTGAAATCCAACTCTTGAAAATTGTCTCATAAACTCTAACCAAATGAAGCCGCGCTGCTCGTGGTGAATGTAGTCGAGCGGCGTTTTTGTAACTAGAATACTATCATCATAAATCTTGGCGGGAACGGAAAAAAGCCAAACTTTTCGCTCTTGCAAAATTAGTAAAATTATGACGACAAATTGGTCTGCACTTTGACATTTATATCTCACTGAAAAGTTCCGAAATATCAACTCAAATGTCGTGACTATTGCAAAAGTAAGACTTTTTGTCACTGATTTTCAAACACTATGAAATGTGATGTGTCTTTGTGTCCGAAATGTTTTTGCAAATCGGAGATTTCAACGCCATGAGAGGAAATTTAATTTGGCTAATTACAGGATGCAGTTGCAATTTACTGAAAAATGTGGCAAAGCAAAGTTTTTCTGGCCCTTGATGGTTCTTCTAGTCCCTGACTACTGTTATCTCTCCTACAGATGTTCGCATGTTTATGATAAGCATCATTTGAACTGCCCTTATCTACTTTTCATTTGGGTAATGATAGATTATGAGTCGTCTCTAGCAGAAAAGTGATTAAAACTCAGGTAATCACGAGAATTGAGAGGAGTGGAACAGCCGAATTTTCTTCTTCATCTGTTACCCTTCAACTAGTAATGATTAATGCGAGTTTCTCCAGATTGTTGTAGTACTTTGACACCGCGCCGATGAGAACAAAATACAGAGTGTCTACTCAAGTATAAAATGGACAAAAAAGCCCATTTTTCATGAAAAGCTAATTAAGGACGGAATGATGACGTCGTCAATACCATTAAAAATGCTTGAAGGCAAATTTGAAAAAGGAAAAAAAAATCGGGAACACGTTGTAGGACAACGCGTGTCCATTTTGTTGCCAATTTGTACAGTAAGAACACAGAATTCGCTGGGAGGCTTATTGGTGTTATTGCATTGCTTTGCTGCTGCCACCGATTCATTACCCCACTTCCTTCTAATCTTTGGGGTTGTAACACTGAAAATTATGCACTTTTTGATACCTTACAGCGCAGTAAAAAATTCTTGGCATCGTTGATTTTTCTGCATAGCATAACTTGACATGTAGATTTGTATCGCTGTAACGTATTGAGAGAGACGTTGGTTTTAGAGATACCGTGATGATTAATCCACATAGTGGATTCATTTTCTACCTCGTTTTTGCTGCCCCTTCCTTCTTTCAGGACCTCCCCCTTTTTTACCTGAAAAAAGTATGCATAACGAACTTGAGAATGTGATAATTGTAACATTGAATTTTCGATGAGTTAGAAATATTTCCCAAATGTAATTTTTTTGAGATTGATAATGATTTGAGAAACCTTTTTGGCCTCAAGTTCCTTTGAATTATGACCATTTATAACGAAAACGTAAGGTATAATTGAGACGTTTTTCTTAGACTTCTCAGATACTCAAAAGATAGAAAATGAGTAGGTTTCTACTATTTCAAGGTTGATTTAATTTTTGCATTGAACGTGCGCCAGCGCATACATATTTTTCATATAGGGAAAAAAACATTGCAATTATCAAGAAAATTGTATTCTTCACACTGTCTGAAACCTGTAATTAGTGGGAGTCGTTTTACTACTTCAATTGCGTGAGGAATTTTCACTACTTACTACGGATCCCATCTCATCAAAACAAATGGCTACTTGCGAAACGATTCTTCGAGCCTTTTTCGTTCCACTTCAATGGCTACTCATTTGTTTCCAAAGTGTCTAAGGTTCAAGAAGAGGCTTTGCAGTAAACGTGATTTTGGTGGGCGAAGAAGCTCATAAAAATCAAGGCCCAACTCATCTACAAAAAGATACAAAAAATGGTACAACGTACAATGGAAGTGTTAGCAATGCTTGATTGCAAGAAATATTTAACTGACCTTGGGTTTGGGATAATCTCGATTAGTCTGCTCATTTTTTATACTGAAGCCACCCCATTTTTTCTTTCCCAGAACGAACGGACAGCAACTTGAAGATTTACGCATCCCGCTACTTTTATGAAATGGTCGGTTTAGCTGGAAAACGAGTGAGGTTCGTTAAAAAAGCTTCAAATGAACCCCCCGAAATATTTGATCATCATCCGTTATGAATTTTAGCCTTTGTTTCCGAAGCCTTTTGAAGCCTAATTAAACGGTTTCTATCAAAGGCTGGAGATAACAATGGATTGACTCTACTTTAGTAAAGTTGTCACAAAATAGGTCATTAACCCATCCACCAAAAAAAATGAAAGTTTTTTGAAGGCGTCCTAAACAAAAAATATCTCAAAATATTTGATTCATGCCATAAAAGAATTGAATGGTGTTCTCAAAAAATTCCGTGACGTGTAATTAGAACCCCAGCAAACGCTGGCTTTTTTCTTAGCACCTCAAAAGTTGGGAAAAAAGGGTTTCTTATCGGTAGAAAAATATGGTTGGCAAACACGCCAACGAGTCACTTATCATCTATGTAAATGCAGCTGGTCATGTTTTTCGAACCCTCTCCATTCTGCGATACTCTCTTATTTAACTTTCATCTTATCAATTTATTGGACCAGCTGCACAAGCTTGTCTGCAAGCGAATTTTGATTGGAAACACAAAAATAGAATTGCGTAGGTCCAGTTGTCCCGAGGACCACCCTTACAATTACTGTGACATCACTGATGAAAGTTGGAAAATTGAAAGAAAAAAGAGGCGGACAAATGATAAATGGTACAACGTAAAAAAAAGGTGGCAAAAACGACGAAATAAAACCAAATTGAAAAGAATTTCCTCAGTTATTTTCACGGACGGACAAGTGAAAACATCATTTTTTATAACGCAAAACTGCTTTTAAAAGACTGATAATTTGAGACATGAAGTATGTAAAAAAATTTCCTACTCGTGAATTATCTTTTCATCCCTTCACTAATGATTTTCTATTTGTGAGTAAGACAAAAAAAAAGTGGTCATCACTTTGAAAAATGGAGAAAGTTTGGCTTTGTTAATGATCCAGGCCAATTTGCATCTTGAGACTAGAGTTTAGCATGAGAAGCTTTGAGAAGCTTGGCATAGTCCAGTTTGGGAGCTGATTAAGCCCTTTTGTCATGATTGACAAACTGGAAAATTATGGAGCTCAGTTTTCTCTACTTTGGGATCTTCTAGGTTGAAAGCACACCTCATTATCAGGTCGTAGAGTCTCTCGTTGTCGGGTTCATCAAGAGAAAATTCCCAATTTGGCACGAGCAGGATCGTCAGACTCTATGATGATGATGGTCAGGTCAGGATTTTCACTAGAATGTGATCAATTTTGGGTTCACTACTCGTGGCCTCGAGCACAACTTTGCATTCTTAATCCTCAATGTTCCCATTTAGAAAATGGTTTCCACATGAAATATTGCCCTCATCTCCTTGGAATATGGTACATTTTCTGAAAGGTCTAAGGCGAAGAGGAGCTACATAAGACGTTGTAAAACAAGGTACAATTATCACGGATGAAAACAAGACTGAAACTTTGATAATTTACGCAAAAACGAAACATTTTCAGTGATTTCCAAAACACCCTCAATATCAATTAACAGCAACACAATTGTGGGAAGCTTGGTTTTGACTTTGGCAAAGATTTTCAGAGGGGAAATTCATGCAAACCTTCATTGTTTTTCCCAAATGATGGATGAGACAGACAAAAACGAATTATGGGATTACTAATAACTCGTGTCATTTACTAGAGGAAGCAATTAATCTATCGGAAATCTAAGGAGAGCAGGTGATACATATAGTCAAAGGCTTTAGTAATAATAATCCGAACTAAATCGTCGTCGCTAAGATTAACTATCCATTTTTCTTGATAGACAAAAGAAGTCCAATTAACCTTTAAAAAAAATTCATAATCTGCTGCATCATTTGACTTCATTTCTTAGTATAGATGAATGGACTGAACAAAAAAGTGGAAAATAAAGGCGTGGATCCTATCTTAGATTTGGCTATCAATTTTGAAGAAATAGATATCGAAGATCCTTATCAATCGAAGAAAAGTGATGTATGAACAACCGCTGGGCGTCCAAGCACCGCGGGGTAAATGTAGAAAAAAAAAGACTGAACTGATGATGGGAAGACGAGGAAATTTTTCAACTTCAAAAACCAAAACAGATTAGGTGCTGCATACTTTAAAAATGGCCACACATGCGCGCATGTAAAATAAGAAATTCGTTCAAGATGCGCATAGAAACGTGAAGAAGGCAACGAGATCGTTTCCTTGGCCGAAAAAACCGAGAAATCTTCCCTTGCATCTGACGCTAAGATGTTTGGGAAAGCGACAGCTAGGCTCGAGTAGTAAATTTTGGCTCTATAGCAATAAAATTCTGTTCCGTATCATCATCCTGTATGTCTCTCAAGCATGATTACGCGTTTTCTTTCTAGCTTGCTTCTAGCGCAATTAGAATTGGTCACAATAGATGAACTTTCGCTAAGATTTTCCTTTGACATATGATTGTTGTTTTGTTCTGATTTCTAATTGCTCAAATCGATCCTACCGTCACCGCAAAACTAATCATAGGACGACAACATGATCAGTTTTGCTCAAGCTAATTTCTTTGCTTGGTTCTACATAGTTGACACCCTCAATAAATCTTCCGCCTGATACGGATATCATAAATTGTGATCACCAATGATGCTGACGAGGATGAAAGAACAATTGAGTCTCGTAGCTTCAGTAGCGTCATAGTTGCGGCGGTGCATGAGCAAAAAATGGTCATCCTTGAACAAACACTGATTGCATCCCTGCCATAAATTATTCAAGGAGTTGATCCAATTACGATGATAGCTCATTCGTCATATCTTTAAAACAATGCTTGGTCACAGTGGGCATAAGTTGCTGCAAAGATGCGGTGTTATTAAAACGCAGACTTCAGGGAGGATAATTCTTCAGACTTGATAGGTTAAGTTACCTTAAGGTCTTAATTAGGTATGGTAATACATAAATAGTCAAGGAATCAGCGTAGTCTGTAAGTCTGCGTTTTACTTACACCATCCAATGATGTCTCATAACGAAATGTATTTTTCTTTGTTGTATAGATAGGTCTAAAAGGCTCAGAAAAGCATTAGTATTTCTATCAGGAAAGGCTTTAGTGGGATTTTACCTTTTGAGGTTTTACTGTTGATGCATCAGTGTTGATAAAAGGAGGGATTTCCTGCTTGAGTCGGATTGAAAAATCTGCTTTTCTTGATCTGTATCTTTTGCTCTGCTGTAGCTGTAGACTGCAGTTGAAGATAGGGTCTGCAACTGCTGCTGATGTAAACCCTTAAGCCCCAGAGGTTGGAAGGAGTCAAATGGTTCTCACATTCCAATTTTCTTCAAAAGATTCTTATCGTCCAGAGGAGAGGCGAGAAGAAGAAGAGAGTCGAGAAAATTGCTTCATTCAAACAATGCAAAGAATTGCAGGGCACACAAAGAGCAAAAGAACAAATAATGATCGAAAAGCATGATGAGGCACAAAACGGTTTTTCTCTAGGCACCTCCAATCTCCAACTCAGTCTCTCAAAAACCAATGAATAATAATAAAGGTAACAAGAAAGCAACACTTCATTTTGTTTGTGTCCTGCCAATTTTGAACAGAGTAAACAAACCATAAATCAGCTGTTTGCAAGAGCCAAGTTATTTTTCAAAATACAAATTCTATCCAGTCATAAATTCTGATGGTTTTAGAGATGCAATCTCATTTTGTGAAAAATCGACCGTTTTAGACTTACATCGCATTGTTGTGAATAGTTACATTATACAGTACTGCTTACATATAGATATTTTTAAAAAGTTATTAGTGATGGCCCTAAGAACTGTAACAAATTAGTATTTACTTTAATACATGCTTAGCAAATCGTTGAATATTTTGGAAAGGAGCAATTTATACATTTCCTATAAAAATGGTTTGCGACTTTGAAGTTGATAGATTTTAACTGAAATGAAACTATTTTTTGTTGAAGACTACTTCCAAATTATTTTTGAAAAGATACAAGTTAATATTGCAAAGCTATTAAAAACTCAACAAAATACTTGAAAACTCAACTTCAATTATAAAAACGAATAAAACGATTCTTCCAACGATGGAAAGAATACATAAACGCCATCTAACGCGCTAACGTTAACAAACTGTCGTTTCATTGAATTTTAGACAAGTAATTTTAGGTTTCTTGAAAAAAGCTGGTTTTGGCTTTTGATAAATGGTTCTTGCAGAAAGGTTCTTATTAGACGAAACTATAGAACGCGGGCTTCAACATTTACGGGACTTGCTAACTATGCAGAAAAGTTTACTAGCACAATTGCCTTCTGGGCTTTGTTTTCCATCCCATACAATTCTCGTTGGTATGCACATCTATTTGAGAAAATGGATCTCGTTAAAAAAATGATGGAACTGTGCAGTGAACTCACTGAGATCGCATCTTCGGTTTTGGCAAAGCTCTCCCAGGAATTTGAGTCCAGAAGCCCTGGCTCAACCTCTGAAAAACAAATCCAATTTAGGTCGACAGTGCAGCAGAAGCAACAAAACAAGTAAACAAGCGGTTTTGATTGAAAGATTGGTGATTTCCCCTTGGTCTCATGAAGCAAAGGTCACATCTATGGTGGGAAACGATGATCGTGAGTAGTTTCACCATCTTGAAGAAAATCTTACATAGGAGAAAAAACAAGCCAAACTGGCTGTAATCTCAACATTGATTTTTTTTTTCGAACGTAGGTGTGTGTTAAGCTTCTTTAGTTTCCCATCAATGACGAAATCACGAGAAGTCAGAGGCTTTGAAGTAGTTCTACTGCATTGAGGAATCAAAAGAGAAAATTAGGAACAATTTGAAGCAAGGCAGCAGCATTTCAGGTTTTGCAATTGCAATATCCAGGCATCTGGTATTCCATATTTGATTTTGCAGTGGCACAACTCAAAATGATCATGAAATATGGAGGTAGGTCATGATGAAATGGGAAATAGGGGCGGTATACGTACTTAAGTAGTGTGTGTTTTTTACTGATTTTTAGAACCTCATTAAGGACTACTTTGAGCAGAAAATTAGTTGTTAGACCTGCAGGCCAAAACCATTTTCCCCCTTTTTACGTGGGGTAGGACTAGAGCGGTCCTAAATTGATTCTATGGTAACCAACTTCCGTTGTTGAAACTACTCAGACCCCCTTTTATCTACTTTGGCATCGCCTGATTTTCAGTCGTTCACGCTTCAGTTCGTCATCACAATTGAAGTGGTTTTTGAGCCTGTTTGGTGGACATTTTCAAGTGGATGCATCCTCCTCACGTCATAACAGAAAAACGGTGGTGAATGGCTTTTCAAACACCTTGTTATTATACTTTTTTGATTTATCTACCAGTACCATTCTGCAAAACCACCAGCAACGAATTTTATTCAAAACCAACAAAAAAGAAATCCAACGTTGAATTGACAAAAAAGAAGAGCCAATCTGTGATGATGATCATGATGGTCACAAAAAAGTGTTGCTTTTGAAAAATGATAAAACTAAGTAGAGCATTGAAAAGACCATCAAATCCATTTTGTATTTGAGATTTAATCCTAATGATATTGAATTTCTGGTCGGAAGAGTCTAGTCAATGGAAGGTAATGTAATGGTGCTTTACCACCTGTCTCTTTTGTTCACTCCTGAAAAACTTCAGAACGAGCCAAAAAGTGACAAAGTCAAGGTTAGAAAAAAAGTTAAAGAAGATTTGTAGCATTCTTCAGTTTGTCAAAGTCACCACTCGACTTGTCGTTTTTCTGACAATGCAAAGGAAAAATGGGCTACGTAAAAGGGGTCTTCTCCAGCTCGGAAATTCTTTTCAAAGCTGACAACAATCAAGGAAATCTCTTGTCTTATTCTCATCTGTTTTTTCGGTTATACTTTTTTTTCACAGATTAATTATCAATGAAGATTGATCGTGAGATATTTTTTATTGCGATTGAAAAATAAGCAACTGCAACAGAATTGTCTGAAATCTGAAAGTCAATAAACTTGCAAAGTTACAAAGGTAAAAGTCTCATTCATAACATTGAGGTTTTCAAGTTGCAACGTTCCCAAAAATTCCAGAAAATGGTTCAGGTTTCAAAATCAAAGTACGTAACACAAATATTTGACTCAAATTGACACATGAAACGCATTAAAAAAAAAAATTACAATTGAAGAACATCCCAAAACCAAACATTCACAAAACGCCATCGTTGAAAATTAGAAAATTATTTAGTCAACATGTTGAAAGGTTGCGCGAGTTTACTTTAAATCTTTGCGCCTACAAAAGTTGCGCCCTTTTCAAAATCATTTTCAACCTTTCAGAAAGCCACAGAAAAAGTGCAAAAAGAAGAACTGTACCGAAAATTGTTGAACACTCATGAAGCCCGTAAGAAAATGGGCATATCAAGTGATTTGACTCGCAAATTGCGACACCGTAGAACATTGCGAAGCATGAGACATCATGATCATCGTAAACATGAGTTTATTTTTCAAAAATTCAAAAGCATCTCATGTAGAGATGTGAAACACAAGATTTCTTTTTTGATTTGTGAGTAATAACATTTGATAAGTTGGAGTAAATCTTGGTCAATTTAGACCAAAGTAATGATCCGGATGATTTGTTAGGAATGAGGTGATTGGTCATCATCCAGTTTGGAAAATCATGCGCTTGTAAAGTCTAGAAAGGGATGATCATTGATCAACCTTAGATTAGTCCTTTTCAGTCTTGAAATATATTTTGGAAATCACCTTTTGTATTGGTTGGGAAAATGTAAGAACCACCATTTGTAAGGCCATTAAAATCGTGACCAAATTGCGTTTCACCATAGTGACGAATTTAACTCTTGAATCATTTAACCGCCGCGAAGTAATGTTATGTCTCTTGGTCTATCTGGGACCTTTCATGGCTACAAACCAGACAAGACTGAGTAGATTGCCATTATTCAACTGCAGTTTTATGTGTTTTGTTTTAAAAGCACGATTCATCAAATCTTCATCAAAATATTCTAGGTCAGGAGAAGCTCAAAAACGATTCTGTTTTTCAACCCAGTTTCAGTGAGGAAAACCTCTTTTCATGTTCCTTGTCTGTTAAAAGAAAGGATCTTCTCCGCTTACCATTTCCATTTCACTAAAATGAATATAGGTCAGAAAATAAAAGGTAAGATGAGAAAGCGAAAAAAGTTTCTTGCTTTCTCGTTGAAAGAAGTTGAAATTGTGACGAAAAAGTTTCGCCTTTTCATCCGTAGTATGTAATGCCATTTCCCTTCAGGACAAAAGTTAGTCATGCTTTTATTCCTTGCATGAATCCTTTGATATTTATTCTCTTTGAGCTTGTACCTTTTGTTTTCTTGACCATGACTCACAATTGCACAAAAGGAGAGCATCTAAGAAAGGGCCTACACCTTTCCAAGAAAGCTACAAAAGATGAAACGTAGCAATTTTATTACCTTTTGAAAAGAAAATCCGGACTTACGGAAGATGGCGTTTATGAATTATTTCACTGTAGGTATCAACGCATTATCCAACTTGCGTATTGAATGTTAGTTACTTTTGCCCTCCTTTAGAGCAAGTTTTGTAAATCATATCAATGCAATGAAACTAGTGTGTCATAACAATTGCATCAAAAAGTTTATAGATTTCTGATTTTGTCCAACGCAAAGTTTTGAAATATCAAAGTTACTATCAGCGATATGATTGAACAGAAGTTGGTGAGGAATAAAAGCAGTTATCTAACCTCAAAGTGTGGATACCAGCAACGATTTAATTTTAGTGGTTCTTCAGTCTTTATGAAGAACTCGTTATAAATATCCAATCGAATGCTATATTTTAATGAACACTTCCTTTAAAATATATGCCTAGTTATTATTTAATTAAAAGAAAGTCGACGTAAGTACAACTTGTACCGTGTACGTAGCGTAACTGGCATCCTACATATGCGTCATTTTTTTTTTTTTTCGTTTGACTTTTGTTGGCATTGAATTCTTTGTTGGTCTATTTTTAAAAAGAAGATAAGCCATGAAAAAAGTAGCTCTCCAAAGAAAAGTTGAAAAGAGCCAAAAAGGACACAGGAATTCAATGAATACAATAGGGAAAAATGTCAGCATTGCAAGATTTGCTAGTCTGATAAGAAAAGCTGATTTTCGATCATATCATCTCGGTGGTCGCTGAAATGTTCGTTTTTCGATGGCGTAGTAGTCATAGTTGAAGCATCTGCTACTTTACAGTATTCACTGTCTGACACTGTACATCCTTTTGATGATGACTATCGGCCATTTGGAGCATTCCACTTCGAATAATCTATGGACGTCGAGTTGTAGAGGCAACAATAGGCCAACCCCTGATACAGGGTGGCCACGGTGACTTAATCTTAATTGACCATCTGAGTCCAAAGTAACTTACACTGAAAGTTCTCTAAGGAATCATAAAGAATGCTCTGCATGCACTTCAATTCACCAACTTTCAGATTAGGAAACTTTATTTCTCGAATGGAATTCCTGGAAAGAAAAAGGAGAACCAATTTTCATTCTTGACGAACTTTACAGTTTACATACAGGGTGACAAATAAAAATTCACAATGAATTGAATAAAATTTTAGTAGGTCAAAAAAGTACCTTGAAGGTCAGTAAATCCCTAACTAAAAAGATTCAAGGAACTGTGATGATGATGCTCCTGTTTTTTTGTAGTCTGTCTGGATTGTCAGTATTCAGTAGTAACGAGGACAATAGATTTTCCGTAGACATTGGAAATTACCGTAAAATGGGAAAATTCTTTGGCGGCTGGATGTACAACAGTAAAAAGACCTACCAGTTGGGTGGCTATCAAAACATTTTCCATCCCCCATTGGAAGGATGATTTACGGAGCTTCTCTACTGTTTGGATTTTGGACAACTACCCAGAGCAACCAAATGTCCAACATGGTTAATGGATATATGAAACAGCTTTTATGTGAAGCGAAGCAGCGCTTCCATTAGAGCACATTTTTCTGGTAATTTCTCAAAAACCATAACCATTCTCTGCTATCTAAACATATGTCACGACTCTCCAAACTTTGCCATAAAATTGGATGATTTTTGTAGTTAGTTGCTAAGAGCTACGGTGATGCAAAGTTGGCCAAAAACTATTTGAAAAGTTTAAAAACTTTCTGCTTCTGCTGCTACTCAAGTTTATGGCCTTCTGAAAATTGTTACAAAAATCAGGGTTAAAAGTGTTGTGAAACTTGATCAGACACAGACAAAAAGACTTGTGTTGCACTAATATTTTGCTTAAAGTTAGTTTGCGAAATCCAAAACCTCTGGCCGTGCCACACTGTACTATTTTCCCTTAAAAAACCTTCAACACTTGCAAATTGAAATGAGACTAAAAATCAAGAGCAAAAGGTACCCTGTCTGTCCACTGATTTAGAGATCTGATGGCCTTGGACTTTTGAGGATGACGCTGATTTTGATGCCCTTTTTTGCTCCATGCAGACCTCTAAGTTTGAATGTGTCATTGCTGGTTGAATATTCAGCTCACGACAGGGCAGAACAGCACCTTCAAAGAAGGAGTTGGTCACAATAGAACGGGGGGACATTAATCAGAGAGTCCCATTCTTCATGCCACTGAGTCTAGAATGAGGCCACTTCTTGCTTGCTTCTTTCTTACCTTCAATTCCAGCTAAATACAATTTCCTTTACTATTATATGTACAACTGCAAACAACTTGGGCATTATGCAGATTGCTGCACTGTCATGGATTCTGAAGCAAGCTTATAATTGGAAATGAAAAGACAAAAGAGACCCTCTTTTACAGCAGCAGCAGTGTCAGACGGACTTTTCATAACCACCAGTCCGTAAATTGCAAACGAGCAGGAGGCAAGAATTCTAGGCTTTTCATCATCATGATGACCTCTAAAAAACTATTATGCTATTCAGACTTCATCTCTGCTTTCATTCTTAGTTAGCTAACAAAGACTGCCTAAAAATCTGTTGTTTAGTTAGCAAACCCAACACACAGTAGAGCTTTATCCAACATCGAAAAAAAAAGTTTTCCCTGGATATTGATGCAGGAAGAAGCAATAAGATTTGCAGTAGTACTAGAAGAGAATGTTTGATGTTAGATATCTGCAACATTTGATCCACTGGAGGGCACTAACCTTTTTTGTCGAGGGCTTAGTTGGGCCCTCTTTCTAGTCTACTTGTCATTGGCCTTGGCAATATTGGTACATATATCAAACCTGCCTTGTCAATATTGCCATTACAAAGCTGCCTTGCCAATCTAACTTAGTTTTACATGTCATGAATGTACTCCTGTCTTTAGTTTTGGGTTACCTACTTGCTTTGCAAAATCTTGATTTGCAAAGTTTCAAATTCTCAGATTTCTTCCTTTACATTCTTTAAATTCCTAAAAGACAGTGGGTCTCGTGCGCAGAAAGATTTGTATTCTGTATATGGTACAGATATGGTAACTCGTTTTTCAATTGGTGGGTTTGGAAACAGAATGAAAAAAAAAATCCCTAGCGCTCGCTCTGCTGCTCAGGTGATTTTGGACCACATATTTCATTCCTTGGCCTATTTGTCTTCTCGCATTTACAAATGGAGAAACCCTATTTTTTGCTGGTACACAATTTAACGAGGCATCCACGACAAACATTGGTCTTGGTTCATTGAACTGGAATTTTGTAGTAGAAGCAGAAAAGAGAGAACACAATGGGAAAATTATGCTTATTTTAGAAGCTTACTGGAGATGATAAGACAGCAGCAGTGGTAGCAGAAAAAAACGGTGTGAGATTCTATCTGTGAAATGTGATTTGTAAATTTCGCTCATTTTTCACTGGTTTTATACCTTAGCAGTATCAGCAACGCGTGCTACAAAGGGAGACTTGAAATTCAAGACTTGACATAACTCAACCCCATGATGATATCTCTTCTCTGACTACATAGGATTACCTTGGCTAATGCCTTGAAAAATGACACCTCAACCCTAAGAAGCAGATACCAAATTGAAAGTAAAGGGGATTTCAACACTCACTTCCAAGTCATTTGATATTGAGCAGGAGGTCAAAACCTGAGCCAAGTGCCTAAAATATGAGTTTCTCATCAAGTAAAAAGCATCTCAGAAATGACAAAGAGAGACTAAAATATGAGTATAACTTTTTTTGTGATGTTGTTACTACATTAGCATGAGAAAAGAAAGAAAAGGTATTCTACATTTTCCTAACCTTCATCTGTCACAGTTATACAGCTATAAATTAGATTTGGCATAATACTATTTGAGTATAAAACCTACTGTGTACAACAAATACTACACATTGTGGTGGTAATGCCACTTTTATTGCTTCCAAGGGATTTGTAGTTTTGTTAAACGACATCAAAATATTCAGAAAACTCTAAAGTTGCCTCCTACTTTTAGATCCATCAGATATATGAATTGACCTAGTTTGTAGTGTTCTGAAATGGAATTATTTCTATGCGACAGAAAAAGCTTTTACAAAAGCAGTCTTTTGCTGCCTCTGCCAGAATGAGGACCGCCATCATAGTAGCACAAAATACAGATTATGGTGGTCTGATGACTAGAAAAAAAATATGGCTGACCCAAATAGTCATATGTAGTACAGAGCTCTAGACACACAATAGTACCAGGCAGTGGTTGGACAATTAAAAAGCCCCTAAGCTTTGTATGTGCTTGGTTCTTTCGTGTATGTCGCAGTGCTCAAGATGGATTATAGAAATGGTTACACTGGCAAACTCAAAAGGCTGATGATGCATCATCCATGGGTAGATCCAAAACAAGCCTCTAATTGGCAGCATCATCGCGATAACCTTATTTTTATGCATCAAATGCGTAGGCAGCTCTGTAATCCCTTCATATTGTGGATTTCCACTTCTTGAACACATTGTGATAAATGGTATTTGAGGCACCCTTTTAGGACTTTTACTACATACTATGTTGGCAACCACAATCTAGATTTTTCTGTTTTGCTTGGATGTTCATAACCCACCATGACAAACCATTAGAAAAACCAATTTTTTTGTTTGATATTCAGTGGCACGTGAAATCTACTGTTTCATCTCAGATTTGTTATCATTGAACTGAAAACATACCGGGTGTTTTAAAAAAATAAACACCTGCTCCTCTCATTCTATCTAACTTTATTACCTACACTTTATAGAAGAGCAAAATAGAAAGTGGATTTCTGACAAGTTTTTGGGAAAACAAAAAGTCACCTCCTCACCACCACCCTGTCCTAAATGGCTATAAAAAAGTAATCATCTTTCCTGTTTTTGTTCCAAAATCAGTCTTCTGTCCTAATGCAACAAAAAATGAATCTTTTACTCATCTCTTTACATGATGTCCCTTGGGTGGTCTAGCAAAGAGAATTTTTCCCTACATTAATTCCATTTTCTCTTCCTTGGTGGTAAAGCATCAAGAACATCAAGAAGAAGAAGAAGAAGAAAGGGTTTACTTTATAATGATTGAACTCTAACTCTACTTCTCATCACGATGACGACAGGTGTGGCATAAAGTGTTTTGCAGAGCGGCCTAACGAAATGGGCTTTTGTCTGTTGTTTTCTCATGAACTTCAACTCTTCAAGTAAGTACTGTAGTATATTTTTTGCTAGGCTGAACTCCAGGTGCGTTCATGACTCTTTAAAAAGATGCTTGAGTTGAAACCCATCTGGAGATGCTTTGGCAAGATGAGATTTCATTTAGAACTTGATTACACTGACACTAATGGTGGTATACATAAATGCACATGATGATATAGGTACTAACTCTTGCATCATTTGAGACACAGATTTTCACAGCTGGTTGAAAAAAACTTTTAATGTCATTATTGTCAATTTTTGATCTGGAATAACGTAAAAAAGACCCAAAATATGCTCTGTCACTTGATGCAGCCCACGCGCAAAAATCTCTTTCTGGAACCAATTGCAATCAGCTCATAATTGATACTCTACTAACGTGACTAAGCTAAATCAGTTGGGAGATATTATAGGAGAGAGACAACCTGTTCTCTCTCGACTCGTAAAAATGTTCAAAGTCATGGAAATAATCCCAGCAGTTAGTCTATGTTTTTTCTAGTTTTTATTGGACAGCATCCCATTTTTCAATTATGGCCAAATATAGATTCCCAATTCTAGACTAATCATGTGCCCAGCAGGGACCTCTTTTCAGACTGCCCAATTTCGGTGAAGTTTCACAGGATTTTAAAACAAACGAAACATAAAACAGTTCTCACGAATTGAATAGTATGCTGAGGAGATAGGCTGTTAATTTTTACGAACTAAAGACACATATGGAAAATAAGTGGGGGTTAATTTTTATTGGTGGTAGTCAAAAAGATAGTACGAGGAGAATGACAGAGAAGTAGAGACCATGACATCATCTATGAACACAATGACAGTCTGAGAACAAAAAAGCCAAAATTGGATACTATTGTTCTTGTGTCATTGGGATCAAGACTGCTGGTAGACTTCATGAGAAACAGGAGACACTTTTCATAAGAGAGAATAGGGAAAATGGTTCTAATAGGCTTTTCTAAACCATTCTTTTCAAAGAGGGGCTCATACACAGTAGGCTTTTTTGTTCCATCTCTTCAATAAATCAGAAGATGTCCAGGACACAATGGTGTGAGTGTTTCCTTTCTTGCAAAAGCCATAAAAAAGTTTTGGCATGAAGACATATCCAGCTGCTGCTGGATCAAGATCTTGTGCTTGGGCATCCAAGTGAGAAACTTGTTAAAAGTCTAAAGTTGGGGTGGAGTATGCAGGCAGCAAGGTAAATAAATGTCTCTGCTGTGCCAACGAAACCAAGACAACGCCTAAAAGACAACTGGACAAGGGAGAGTCAAGAGATGCAAATGACTTGACTTCATTGGCCATCAAAGTGACAGGTGAGGTGGAAATTTGTCTCCACAATCTTAGTAAGGAGCTAAATTCCAGACTCAAAGATAACAGAGACCTGCCATGGCATCAGCAATAACATTCTAACTGAGGAACAGATAAGATAATATCATTGTCAATGTTACTGCTTTTCTTTCTTTTGTAGCAAAAGAGTCAAAAATCTTGAGAAAAGGTTAAACAAAAAGGGGAGATAAAACCAATCTAGCTGCGGTGGATGGCAGTAGCAACAAAAAATAGAAAAACCGGGTCCCCCTTAATAGAATCTAGCCCTTTTTTTATCACTTCTCATGCATAAGTAAAACTCGAAAGGTTGGCTAGTTGCCACAACAAACCAAAGAAAACTCGAATTGGCCACAGAGGTTTTGCAATTGCTTTAACACACATTGATGAGAAGCATATCTTTATAGTTCACTGAACCTAAATCTTTTCAAATATGCTTATCATGAATTTTAAAAAAAGTAGAGAAAACTTTTGGCCAAACCAGTACTTTTTTCAAGCTCCAAGTCTTTTATGGTTTCATGCATCCTAATCAATTTCTAACCAAAAGTTTTCATATCAAGTCTGAGGCTGAGTCTTCTCAGAGTTAATGAAGTTTTCGCGTTTCAACTTCAATTTAATTAAGCTAGAGACGTCTCTATTTTTTGCACTTGCTCACTCCAAGATTAATCAAGGGTGTTTTCATAACTCCAATTTCACAGAATAAGAACTTGAAAATCCACTTATGATCAAAACAAATAAAGACATCATCCAACATTCCCAAACCAAGCAGAAAGCAAAAAATCAAATTAAGACTATCGATTCTATGGTTCATCTAAGAGTCCATTTGGAGTCCACTAATTGTCTTGCCCTTTTTGTTCCGGACACTTAGGATAATTCGAGGTCTCTCTGAAGCTCTGTAGCATGATAGGGATCTCCCCAGAGGTTCCTATTCTGCTCTTTTGGATCCCAAAAAAAGGTTCTGCCGACTCAACGGGGGCACAACATTTGTTAGTCCTAGGACTGGAACTGCTTATCTTTATTGCCCACTTCGTCTTCATGTATTTGGATAAAGCCAATTATGCATGAAAGAAGACTGAGACTGAACAACAAAGCACTTCATAGACTCGTTGACTTTTCGGCTAGATGGGTGGCAGCCGGCGCCAATGAGAGGAGAGAAAATTGGCTTTTGACAAAACATAGTTCAGATCATTGAAGAAATTCCTTACCTACCACCAAGGTCAAGCTTTTTCCCTTCTGGTCCTCCTGATGACTATCTCATTTGACGTCTTTATTTTCACTGGCTAAAGAATTCCAAAAATGTCCATTGGCCTGTATTTGCAGTAGGTATGTTAGCCAAACACCTAACAATAGAAGCTTTGATTATGGAGACCATTACAATTTCTGCTGTCAGTTTACTAACGAATAAAATCCCTGTGTTCAAACCGTCCTTATGAAAAATGTAGATCACATTTCACCGAGATGCTATCCTTAGCTGTAATAACCTGCACAAAATTGGATTGTGGGCATGAAATTGTTATGATGATGAAATTAATTTGAAATCCCCCTGTGTGGTATGACCTTTCAAGAGATGATACCCTTCATACCTGCATGCCGGACTTAAACCAAAAGGAGTTTTCCAACCATCATCAACTTGTCCTGGGCATCTCCCTTTTTTGCTTCTTCTTCAGAAGATGTCATAATCTTGCAATTACGCTGAGTTGAAATGATGATGTCCTCACTAACCCTTGCTTGATTTCTTGATAGTTGATGATTCCATCGAATCATAGTGGGGAATGGTTTTATTATGCTTTGATTAATGCCTGCAAAAAGAGAGAGAGAGGAGAAGCAATAAAAAGTGCACTTCTGCAGAAAACGAGATTTTTCAGATGCATTTTCTTTGAGATTTTTTTTCTGGGGTTTGCAGGAACTCTTTCTTCTCTCCTCTGCTCTACAAATGGTTTTGCAAATGAAGCATTTATACTGTATGCAACCCTTTCAGGCTTCCTGTCTTGATAAACTACATCACAAAACTCAAAAAGTTCAAAAAAGAGGATGTAAGCTTGCATTTTCTTCGTTTCAAAAGATCCTTTTTATGAAAAGATTTTTTTTTCTCATGCCACTTAGCAAAGAAGCAACCGAGGTTTGCGTGACGCTGCGACCGGATATTCCAGTGACACTCTTTTCAACCTCGGTGATTAAGACTTCACAGGATTTTGAAAGGAACCACCACTTATTTCAAGCAGCTAGATTTTTGGTATTAGAAAGGCTAATTGATTTAACCGACAACGGAAGCAACTGATTTGAAGAGTAAAACATCACGGCAAGCACAAAAAAAGTTGTCAAATTCATCTTGTCAGAGTTTTTACTAAACCTGAAATTAGGCTCTTTGCTTAGACTATTATTATTCATTGCTTCTCAGATAAAAGTGCATTTTTTATGGTTTTACTCAGAATTTTTATACTGATTGTGTGTGCAGCAAACTATTAAACCCAGGCAAAAAAGATCTACTATTTTTAAGTAGATTGCTACCATTTTCCTCTAGAAAACCTTTTGCTTGTGTAGTTAAAAAGTTTTAAAGCAGAATTTATGAGCAGACCTGATTTTGAAGTTCAGTGCATAGTAGTCCAAGACTATTCTCAAATAATAAGCATGCTTGAGTAAAAATATCCCAGCTTCATTTTGCATGGACTCTAATCATCGTTTTTTGCCAGACAGCACGAAATTGAAACATCAGAAATGTTCATGCACGACTAAGCAGAGCATTGGTTTAAACAAAAAAAGTCCCACTACTACTGCTACTCTAATAATGGTCAAAATATTTTTAGAGACCTTGGTTGGTATCCAACGTATGCAAATCAAATTATGGAGTTTTTGGGGATCTGCACTCCGCAGCATACGCAACTAAAGAAAAAGGGGTAAACCAGGAGGTACTGGTTTTGATTTATGTCTCCTGATGATATTGGATTTTTCTTTCCATCCATTATTTTTCTTCCCGTTGGTTTTTCCCAAGGAAAGATATGTAAAGTAGCTACAAAGAGAGGTAAAGTTACAATACTTGCCTTCTTCCCTAAGCGGTTCTAATATCGTGAAAAGCCAATTGCTTGGAAAAAGAAAAAGGGGAGAAATCTACTTACGTTTTTGAATCCAGTGATTTCTTGGCAAGCTGTAAACCTTTATCTTTTACTGAAGCCAGAACTGAAATGAAGAAATGGTGCATCAAGATATGATAATTGTAGACATGAAAATTGTTATGTGTGCACTGCATCTTAAATAATCAATTGAACCCAACCAAAAAAGTGCAACAACCCACATACAACATACAAAATTATTGTAGTTTTAAACAAGGCTATTTTTGTTTTTTCCCACCCTTTCATTAGTTGAGAATCATGCAACCTGTTCCAATTTCTGCAACATCACATACCTGCCAATTTTTATTCTGAAACAAAGAGTTGAGAAGAAGGAGGAGGGCTGAAGGTAGATCATAAAAATGCTGCAGCAGAAACCTGCGTTCTCTAATTAGTCTCTCTGAGCTCCTCCATACAAAGACGGAGGAACCCTGGAACCCCTTTAGATAATTGTTAGGCCGGGATCAAATTACCCTCCACTTTTCTGCAGCGCGGTATGTGCTGCTCTTCTAGCAAAAAAGGTCGGGAAGGTCAAAATAGCTTTTGTCTATTTTAGACTTCTTCCTGACTTTTTATACATTCTGTGCAGGAAGATGTCTTTCTCTCAGCCCAGCAGGAGTAGAGGCAAAATGGACAGTTTTATGAGATTTGACTGGTGGTACTGTCGCTTCAACAGACTTGTTTCACACTAAAAGATTTCTTGACCGTGTAAGTTTCAAAATCTTACCTCAATTTTAGCTTTTTTCAAGTGCGAGTCAAATTTACAAGGACTTTGTTTACACTTTTGTAACTCAACTGAGCTGCCGCTCGAGTCTAAGAAAGTGATACTGAGAACTGAAAGACCAAAGCGAATTTCGAGTCTGAAGAATTGAAATCAACACCGACTGAGACTGAGACTGTGAGCGACAACAGCAGCAAACTGCGAAGAAGCCGAACAATCTGAAACTTTTCAGACATTGCAAACTTTTCTGTGGATTTCGCAAGCCGAGTGATGGATTACATACAGTTGGGTAAGCTAACCACCACCATTTACTTTGCCTAAGTCTGTGTCCTCGTCTTTCTTTTGTTACTTTTCTGACTCTGACTGACCAAGACTAGGGTGAACTGTGAAGCAGAGCAATTGTAACATTTTGGAGATTTGGTCGCCATAAAAGTTGACACCACGAGGACTTGAGACGTGACGCCATTGACAATTTTCCAGTGTGGGGAAAGGAAAGAATAGTCGCAGATAAATCATTGATGTTGTGTGTCCAGAACAACTTTTAGTTGAACTTGCACAATTGGACGTTGGAAAACTTTTGGCTACTAGTGAAATTGGGTCTCTCTCCTCAGACCTCTCTCGTTTTGCCAATGGCTTGAATGGAAATGGAAGATGTGTGCAAAATCCGGAAAGAGAAGAGTTTGTTTGGGGTCAGCTTTATTGAAAACTAGGGCAATGGTAAGTGGAATTGCACCTCAATTTGGCCTTTGAGTTAGGCTTACCTAACTTGTGGCCAATTTTTCTTTGTGATTTTTAATGATAGGGTATTGTAAACTTTTTCTTTTTCTTCCCGATTAAAGGGTCTGAAGGTTAATGAGCTTAGTTTTTTCCAAGTCACGCCAACCTCAAATCATCATGACTGTTTTTTGTCAGCGGCTCCCAATCACTTGCTTGCTTGGTTGTGTTTCTTTATGATTGTTCTGGTTATCACCAAGAATTTGTCTCGGTCAATTTAAGGTTGAGACTTGTCTATTCCCCCTTCTTCCATTTCTGCACTTCATTGGATTTTCTCTCTTCTCGTCAGATTTTTGGTCAGTTTTCTCCCCTCCTCTTCTTGACTATTTTTTGCTGAAAAGGACAGAATTCAAGTGCCAATAAAAATCCTTCAATTTTCTTTTGACCGAAAAAAGAAGATGTCTTTTACATCTGCCAAAGATGCGTGTTTTCGACCTTCAATTGTCATTCTGGTTGCCAAACCTCTTTCTTGTTCATGTCACTCAAAAGTCACACAGCAGCTCACAGAAAGGAGGCTTTCATTAGGACTAGAAGAAGATAAACTAATGAAGATTGACATATGATTCTTACTACTCTAGGCCCTTCTTCAACACATTTATCAATTTCCTCCCGCTTCAGAGCCACCCTTTGTTCCCTAACTTTGATGATGAATGGAGACTCTCACATGTGAGTTTCTAAGCTAGCAAAAAACTTAACCTGACACTTGCAAAGAATCACAAATAGGCACTTTTAAAATTGAAAACCCAAAACCATTTTTGAATAATAATGACTAACTTTGCTATATATTTTGTGCTTACAGGATTAGTTGTCAAAATATTGGGGTATCGTGCAAACATTGGATTATATGGGACAAAAGAGCTCAGCTTACTTAGAATTCAATGAAGCTCACTGGATATGGTATCCTGCATGGTCACTATATAGTCTACAGCACACTTTCTGTATGGTTTGCATCTTATGGTATATCATGATGCCACACACACATGGTGATGGTATTCATCATCTCTCAAAGTGATCAGAGCATCATGCCCTGAATTTGGAGTAGACCAGGGCCAAAAAGCAAGCAAGGCATCACATTGAACCTAAAGTCAAACTCACATCAGCAAAATCTAAGTTGCTTATCTGATTTACAATTTGGCGAAAATCCATACTGAAACTTGTTTTTTTTTTACAGGTCAGCAAGAAAGAAAATTGGTCAGAGTTGGCAAAAGATCCACTTGGGTTTTTGCAGTGATTATCCAGATACTGATCTTTGGAAAAAACGATTGTGGAACTTGATGAGAAGAACATGGAGAACTGAAGCATAAATGAGAAGCCCATAATTACATTTAAGTCTTTTGATACATACTCTCTCTTCTGACTGAAAAGGTAAGATAAGATATTATAGGTGATCAAAGCCTCTTTTGTATAGGAAATGAAAGGGTTAATGAAGAATGAAGGTGAATTTTATCTGATCTGTAACATTTTTTAAAGCCCATCTTAGAAATTAGATGGGATCAACTTTAGGAGCCATCTTTCATAGCACCATAGTACTCGTTATAGGAATCCATCCATCACTCCGCAACAAATAATCTTCATCATGTAGGTCGAAAAGGCACACACGGTTTTTCCATTGATGAGAAAGTATGCAAAAAGATGGACTTTTGCCTCATCAACCTCATTGTTACAGCTCACAAAAGAGCAAACATGAGGGTCCCTCATGCTGTACTATAACCACCACAAAATAACTCTTAGGAGCTGATGTTCAATAAGCTGGAAATTATGGGTTAGCTGGATTCATAACTCATCCCTTGCTACCAGTAGTTGTAGCAGTAAAAGATCTTGATGATAACAATTGTGCAGTGTGCAAAGATTTACAATGGTTGAATTTGAATGGAAAAGTCAGGTTTTTATGGACGATTACCACACATAACAATAGAAGCTTTGGGGTGTTAAAAAGAACCAGCAGACAGTCGGACATCAGAACAGTCTTGTTATCTGCAGGATGTGTGATGAAGGAAACTGTCAAAATCTGTTGGCAGCAAAATGCACCACTTAGTCTTTTGTTGTTGTGCATTTTCTAGCTCTGAACCTTATGTTCAATTAAAACCAAACAAAAAGTTTCCTAAAAAGAATTGCTACTTTTGCAAAAAAAAGTTTCTTGAAAAGAAAAGCACCTTTTAAGAAATTGTTTAGTTTCAGCTTTTTGCTCATTTATGATGAGGCTAGTACTCTGGATTTTTTTCAGAACTTGCAGAAAACAAGGTTTGATGCTGAGTCAAGCCTGATGAGCAACTTTTGCCAAAAGAAGAATACAAGGCCATCACATCCTTCTTTGTAGACACTTTTTTTTGCCATTTCCTTTTGAAAACCATGTTTTCTTGCTTATGCTGCAATGTCATGCTCATTATAAAGTCTTCATTTCTTCTTATTGGGGGGGACACAAATGAGAAACCTTCACATTAGAAGCAAAAAAAGGAAATGGCTTTAATGGTGTGTTATTGATCCCAGAGTTTTTCACAAATCATTTATCCTTGAGCACTTTTACGAGCAGAAACTGCATTCTAGTATACCAAAGCAGCAGCAGCAGTTTATTTTTTGACTTTCAAGCATGGCATACTTGAGTTATGAGGCTGTTTTTTGTCCTTATAGCTGTTTTTATTTGCTACTGCTTTATGCTGCAAGATCTTTGTTGTTCAAATAATTTGGTAGTCCATGATGACAAATAGGAATCCCAATGGGGACTAGCTCCTCATTGTTGGCTCCCAGTCCAAAAATGACAACATCCATGATGATGGATCCGCTCTTCTTCATCATGCATACACTTGCTTATACATCAAATGTATACTAAAAAGAGAGGCGGCTTTCCTGTGTATATAATGTTGCTACATGACCTTTCTCTGCTATGTAGTTTGTGTTGGCAATCAAGCTACAACAACATCAATGTTGTCTATTCCAAAGTCAATTATGCTGCTGGTATAATATGCTACACCATCTCGTTTTGCCTCCCCCTCTATAGTATTACATGTACCTAACAGCTACTCATATCATGAATATTTTAAAGGTTTTAGTTACATACTACAAAACTAGGTTACTTCTACCATCTAGAGTGACAAAGTAGTGTCCCCCTTTTTAAAATAGAGGTCATTAGAGGCCGGAAAGGTCATTAAGAAAGGCAATATGAATGCATGCAACTATATACATACAACAAAGGCCCATTTACCCCAAGTCCTAAAATCCATGTTCTGAAATCTAAGAGACTAATGTTCTTTTCTAAACTTTTAAGTTTAGGAGTAAATGCATCAGACTTCCGTCTTCTATTCTAAAAGCTTTCCAATTGATCCTAATGAGAAGTGATTTCTGCTACTTTGGAGGGGGGATGTTTTTTGTTGCAGCTTTTTTTCCTCTTTCCAAATGTGTCCCAAATCCAATTTGTGTTCGATTAGTTTGGATTGCCTGCTGTTCTTTTCCAAGCATGTTACTTGATTAAAAAAAGTTTTTTCAGGCAGTTTTCTCTAGCAGATATATACAGGAGGATGAAATATGGTGCTAAAGAACCTCTTTTGTTTCTGAATTTCTAGTTGAAACTTTGTTAATTCGTCTCGCAGGTAAGGTAACTAATGGATTTTTTCTCCCAAAATCAAATACAGGCGCGAGTAAAACAATTTGGGGAGCTGAGCTCGCAAGAAAATTAAATGCATGAGGTAACAGAAATTTCCACAAGAATTCCTTCTTTTTTTTAAGGTCTTCAACGGAGGTTAGAAATAACTAAAAGTCGCAGTTTTTAGCAAATCAAGTTAGAAAACTCAAACGATTTTTAAAAAATTAAAATGAGCTAAGTTAAAAACAACATAATGCGACTTTTTTGAGTATTTTTAACCATTGTGTTCTAGGATCGTCTTGGCTGACAGGCTTTTTCAAAAGTGATGAGCAGCGCGAGCAGTGGTCATACCTTGTGAGTACCTTGATTACCTATCACTCAAACTCAGATCATCAAAAATAGTTTCAAAGAAGAAGTCATTCAACACAAAAAGCAAGCTTCTTTATGTATATTTTGACATGTGGTGACAACAGATTTTTGCAATACGAGTTTTTGCAGTAGCAGCAGCAGCAAGAGAAAAATATTGTGTTACTGCGGTTACTTTTGACACTTGATGCACTTTTCCAGTTTCTGATGTCCATTTTTTGCACTTCTCCTCCTAAAGTCCTACTCTCTTTGTGAAAAAAAGCCTAGAGAGAAAAAAGGGGGGAAGATCTCTCATAAATAGTGTGAACGTGATCGAAAAGCGTAAAATGAGGCATTCCATCAATCTGGACTTTGGGAAGGAGCAAGAAGTAAAACTTCTTCGTGCCTAGGAATCATAAATTGACCATTTTTCCCTCCCCTCTCCTTTAGACTTCTTTGAGAAGTCGTTCTACTGATTGGCTACTTGAAAGTCATTAACAATGAGCCTCAGTAGACTCCTAACTAAAATTGGAATTGCTTCAAAAGACAGATTGCGTGCTTTTCATCCATTCTTCATTATTGGAGTTGTGCCAGAGCAAAAACTGCTGCCAGACTGGAGAAAATATTGACGTTTTGAACTCAACACATTCCAAAAGACTTTTGAGCACTTTTGAAACAGTTGTTCAACTCATGATCATAAAGACGAGACAGAGGCGCCTAATTATTTCAAAAACCCAACTGTACTTCACTTTGTTAAGGTTAAAAGGAAAACTTATCTAAGATCTTTTCTATATTCAATTTAGATAGGTTGCTTGCGAAGCAGAAAGTAAATATTAGCATATTATCTATGCTGCTTTATGTCGACTTTGAATACCAAGTGAAGCTTGCTGTCTATAAACACTTGAGAAATAGGTCGTTATTCAATTCCAAGCAATGGTCCTTGATGATAAAAACAAGTTGACAAAATTGACGAAAAGATCGATATTTGAACGTTAAAAATATCGACAAAAGTTAGGAAGGGTGAAGAAGACAGGAGCCGCGCGCGAGATGCGGAAGGCTAAGGGAACTTCCTGAGGAGAACTGTTTTCATGCTCAAGTCACGTCCACGTCCAAGTGGACTTTTTTCGCTCACTCTTCAAGCAGACTGTGTGCAGTCAGTGCAGAAGAGCAAAAAGTGGCTGATTGTTTTCACCCTCCTTCAGTAAAACTTCTACTTTAAAATAAGAGGAGCAACAATTTAGCTTGGCCCCTATTTCTAGTAGCTAAACAACGCGTTTTTTGATAGCAACATGCAAACTTTTTTGTAAACTGGCGGCATGGCAGTTAAATTGGGGCACTTCTCTAGTTTGCCACTTTTTAGTGTTTTATGACTTCAAGTAAATTGGAAATACCAAGCTTCTAAATTTCCTTTTAATTAGCTATGCTCAGTTTCCTCTATCCCCGAAGCTATAATGGTGAGTTAACGAGATAATGATGAGGTCGTAATTAGGTGCATGCTTGGATGAGCAATACTAGTTATTGATAAGCTCTTTTGAATTTTGCAGCTGCTCTTTATGATGCATTTACTCGTGCGTTGAATGCTGCCAGTGAGAAACGTGATTTTTTTTCAAGCCAGGAAATAATCTTTCGTGACAGCCATGATAATTCATCTTGTTTTTCACTAATTGTTCCAGACTTTATAGACAAAGTAGAAAACAATCCAACTTTTGTTGTAAGTTTGTTACAGGATTAGATTAAGAGGATCTGTCACAGTGTTTTGAATTTGCCCCAAAATGTCTCATTTCTTATCAAGCAAAATGAGACATTTTCAGTCATTTTCAAACTCTGCGTTTCCCCCCAATAATCTAGTTAGAAATTCCCCCTCTCTATTCTCTATTGAGGTAAAGCAACTTGATTGCTATTAATTCCTTGTAGAGGTGACTATCACAAGAAAACTTTGTTGTTTGGTAATCTCATGCATGTAATATACTTCTTCTTCCCCAGCTAAAGTTTCTCAACAAGAAGCTAAATGAGTCTCAAAGTAGAAAATGAACTATGAAAAAGAAAAATCACGCAGTCACGGCCATTATTTGTTTTAGCTGAAAAAAGTATAACAATTCTGCTTCATCATACGCAGTGAGGCAGCAATAAGTCTAGAAAACTTGACTTTTTCTTCCCCCCTTTGAGACAACACAAAAGGAGATAAAAAGTGCTTGACTTGACCTTTTCTTTTCTTATAAGAAAATAAATCCAAGACCAACCATCATGGTAGCAAATTGCTCTACTGTTAGTACCATCATCATAATTTACTTTGGGAAGTAGAAGAAGCACTTTTCGGACACAATTTTTCATAAAGTCCAACTGTTCATGTGTTCAGAGTATCTGGATTCTGGTGTGCCATAACGTCGTTATGCCTACTCCCCAGACCCTCATAATGAAAGGTACACTATACAGAGATGAAACCTAAAAGGTCACATTATTTTTTTGACCATAACCATATTTCATTTGGCAGCAGAAGCATCAGGAGGAGTATAAACATTTTTTCAGCATTCTATCCCAAGGAAGCAATAAACACTCCGTGATGTTCCGCATTTTAGGCGCCCAAGTACCCTTAGGATTTTGAAGAAGAGTAGGGGCCTAAAAATGGTGGTGATGGTGGTGTAGCCAACAGTAATGGCTGCTTAAAGAATGGGAAGTTTCTCTGCTCTTAGACTAGGCTAAGGGTAGAGTGCACTTTTCTCTAATTTTGTATAGAAGAAAGAAAGACCCAAAGCAAGACTGCTGAAGCTCTCTGTAGGGTTAGTTCCTTAGTTTGACTCTAGAGGAATCTTCATGAGAAAAAGTGAGGCAGTTTTTTTTCTTTCCAAGGGCAAAGTTTTGAAAGAGATAAATTCTCAGTAAATGAGGTTTTTTTTTTTTTTTTGCTTTCAAAATTGGCCTCAACTTTTGTTATTTAAAGTTTGACCAAGGGTGCTAATTAAGTCAGGATTTAAATGAAATTGGGTGCTAATTAGTGCAGTGATCCATCTCTTTTTTCAGGGTAGGGCTTTTCTCTGTCAAGCTTGCCAAAATTGGCAAAGTTGGAAGTAAACAAGCCTGGGGCTCAAGTGCACTGTGTGCCTTGCAAGTAAGGTAATATTATAGACAAGCTACTGCTTTTGTATACTATCTTCTCATCAATTTCAGGTAATTATACCTTCCAAGCAAAGTCAATATCAAGTTCAATTTGTATCAAGTCATCATCATTGATGGTAAACAACAATAGCCATCTTCTCAGTGTTCAACATGACCACCCACTGTTTAGACCTTTTTTGTTGGGCTCAACAGAAAATGAGGAGTTAAATTGGCCCACAGGCATGTAATATAATTTTAGAGAATAAAAACCAGTCTTCCCTCCCCATGCCATTAGTCTTCAAAAAGCTGGGCACACATCTAAAATCTTTTTTCCTTTTGAAAAATGAGGCTGTGATTGTTTTCCAAGATCTCCTTTTCACCTTTTTTGATGGGAGACCCCTTTTTGTAGGTTATAATGAGGGGTGACTGCAGTAGCAGTAGCTTAACCCCTTGAGGGTATGCAACCTTGACAAGACAGTGCTCTGCTCTGTGATGGGAAGAAGGAGGAATGTAAAACAAGCCGACCTAGTGTTTTTGAAGTCTTCCAGCCGCCACAATTATTATCACCACCTTGGCTACTTGTCTTTGCACACAGTGAGTGTAGAAAAATGGCATTTTACAGGCACACCTACCTCAATTAAAATTGGGTTCACTGATCCCTCTTCACAGGTGGTAATCAGGGGGTCAAAATACCTAGAGAACCCCTTTGAAGTCTCTTCAATAGTTAAACACAAAAGGTAGTCACTGTTTTACGAGGATTTATTTGCTTAGGTGGTTTTTATGGTTCGTAAAATGGTAGGAATTGTGGTATTTGATTTTTTTGGCTGGTTCTCTCTTTACTCGCAAAGTTCTAAATCCATATCAAGAAATGCACTTAAGCCACCACCATGTGTCATGTTCCCAAGTCAGCAAAAGCATTTTCTTTTTCAAAGTAAAAAGTTGGCTTGGCATACCACCAAAAAAATCGGTGAAAGCCCCTTGATTAGTTTGATTTTACAAACCCCCACTTTTCTAAAGTTGACCCATAGACACCTCCTCCTATTGTGTCTGTTGACTCAAAGAAGCCTGTTCAAATAATGATCATGATACTACCTTTAGGTCAACTAAAGCAAAGGGTTTTTTCAACTCCTAGCTAAGCTTGACATGAGAGAAATTACGCGGGGTAATGGACGGTTGCCAAAGCATGACGATCCCTCCATTTTTGATCCTTCAGTGCAGCAGCCTCAATCTCCAAAGGGATTGGATAGTAGCCCAAAACCTTTCCCATGCCCTAGAATTTTTGACTACATGAAAAATTCCTGCTTCATGGTAGAAAGAGCAGAAAAAAGTCACTCCTGGGACCCTCTGCTTCTTTTCTAGGGGAAAAAGAAGGGAAATGGATACTGCTACTGCTAGTATTAGATTGGTCTCTTAGTGTACTAGGATATGTGGCTGCCTTGCTAGGTAGTAGTAGAAGAATCCATGAATGTTTGATAAGCTCCACTGCATCAAAAGTTGTAATGGAGGAAACTTTCCTACGCTTAAGCTCTTTTGTGTGATCACTAGACATGACTAATGAGTAAGCTAATTGAGTAGCCAAGTAGCCAGCCTTAGTCTTCTGAGTTCAATTTGCCAAAAAGCCCCTGCTTATTTGAAATTCTTCTCAGCTACTAAAGCTGATGCTTAAATCTCCCAAAACCAAGAAAAAAGTTTTTTGCGCCTATTCAGAGCTGGAGAGCTTCTTTTTGCTAGCTTCAGAAGCATTGAAGTTTTTTTTTTCCTTTTTCAAACTTGGAAAAAAAACTTGCTCTGCCTGGTGGTGGCTTTTCTCCGAGTAAAGATTTTCTAACTTTACCCCTCTTAATTCTGGAAGATAGAGAATCAATCTGGTAGAAGAAGGCAGAAGCAGCACATGCACAACTTTCCTTTGGTTTGGTAGATTAACAAGAATGGAAGATTAATTCTTGCATCGAAAAAATCAGATTACACTTTGATTAGGTCTTGCCTTTTGGAAATGGAGGGGAGCCAGCCTGGTAGCAAGCACGTAATAAAAAGTGTCCTACAAAATGGAATGTCTTTCATCTAGGGTAACAATTCGTTTTTCAAGATTACAATCACTTTGCTTTGGCTTTTGGTAATGCATTCTATCCATTATGTGTGCTATAGATCTCAAAGTTATTGTTGGAGCTATTCTAGAGATTGCAAAAAACCAGTTTCTTTTGCACTTTGTAAGCTTTGACCTTTCTCTTTTACTAATGGCGTGAAGACATAAGTTGACCTTTGGTAATTGACTGGTCCACCAAATGGTCAAGATTGATTTTTCATCACGTGAGCTGTCTGTCTAGACTTTCGGATCAGTGCAATTTTGTGAAGGCTTGATTCACTACTCCATCTGTGGGAAAATTGATTTAGCTTACTTCTAAATTGAGATGCAATTAGTGAGCAGCATGCAAAAAATAGAATCCAGGCCATAAATTAATTGAGGGGGGAGACAACAAAAAACTTTTGGATTACAAGGTCTGCTGTGCACTGCTGACAGGATTTTTGGTGGTGGTGGTGGTGGTACCCTCAGTAGTAGTCCACACCCCCTACTTGTGTTGTACAAAAAACTGTTCTCTATCCAGATGACAGCAGGACAGAAAGAGACAGGCCATTATAAAATGTGAGCTGTAAAACTTTTATTTGTTTTAGGAGAAGCATGTGTTCATATCTAGGAATCAAGGGGCAGACATATTTTGAAACTGACTTGAGACTTCACATTCCTTGGCTTCATTTTTGATTTGGGTAGCAATAATCAAAAGGAGTGAGGAATGGAATTTGATACCTTAAGAGCAGATGATGATAATGGTCAATTGCATGAAGAAGCTGAAGAACTGATGACCATGAGGAATTTCAACTGAGTTTGTTTTGTTTGACTATAGAAAAACCTACAAAAGAATCTAGGGCAAAAGCCAGTACATACAACTCATCTTCAAACTTCCAAATCATTCTCCAAAGTTGATGGCTGGCATGGCCAAAGCTCCTCTTAAGCTTCAAGGCATCAACAAAAGTGTCTGAAAGCAATTTTCTTCAATTCAGATATCAATTGGGCTCTCCTCCTTCAAGATTTGGATTTAGTTGGAGCACCTTTTATGGGAATTCTGTGATTGACCTAGTTTTTCGACTTGTGACTTCTCTACCAAAGTAAACAAACATGTTCATATCCATCTTGGCAGCTCAAGTAAAAAGGGTTCAGATGGGATTGAAAGTAGTGCTAGGCTGTCCCAATGGAAAAGTTTTCCCTTCTGGGGGTTGAAGATGAACTAATTTCCAGGAGTCTTTTGAGATTTAGCATAAGAGGCTCCTTTTAGGCTCCTTTTTCCTTTTTAGGTGAGTAAATTGAAAGGCATTTTGGCAGGTGTTTCCTTTTAGATTTTGACGAGTATCTCCCCTCTCTTTTGGCAATCTTGGTGGACATTTTTGAGACTCCTTCTCAATCTCAAGCTTGTTGACAAAAAAGGGCTGCCAGAAAAAGATTTTCTCAAGTGCAAATATCAGACACTTTTATTGGCCCTGGCCAATTTTATGATCAGAATACAAAGTAGGCAGCTCCCACATATTGAAATGCTCTTCTATAACCTTGATGTACACCATAAAAGATCAGTTCAGCTCAGCTGCTTCTGCTTTTAGACCTTCCATAAAATATAGGAGAGTATGGAGAGAAAAAATCATGGTAGATGTGAACCACCATCACATCACTAAGACAATAACCCCACTTTTTGTTCAAACTTGAATGGCTAAGATGGATGATTAGAACCTTATGTGATGATTTCCTTTTTTAGACCCTCATCTATGTAATTTTTTGCCCTGGATGGCCTACCTCTGTCTGAAGAATTCACTGAGGTGGAGATGAAGAATTGTCTGATTTGGAATGCTTCATAAGAATCAGAACAATTTCATTTGTCATTTGGTTCTTACTCTGCTCACTTGATAAGTGGATTGAAAAAGTTTGAAAAGAAGGGATACTAAAGTGAATCTTTTTATACAGCAAATGGGGAAACTTTCTCGTTATCTTGAAAGGCCTGCCTGCTTGCTCGAAAAAACTACTTTTAAGCCAGTCTAGCCCATTTTTTGTACCTTTTCCAATTCAAAGGTTCCTAGCAACGAATTCAAGTCCTAAAGCAACACTGCGTTTGAGCTGTCAAAATTCGACATGTTTTGCAGCAGTGAAGCTGAAGAAAAATGACAAATCACAACTTCATGACAACTCTGTGGACCATCAAATGTGAGTGTGGAGCAGCCAGCATAGCAGCAGAGAATGAAGTGGTGCTGCTGCTGCAGCAGAAGAAGTCGATCCTTCATTTCACAGCTCAAAGTGAAAAGTTTTGCATTTTGCTGCTTTGAACTAAAGTAGTGGTAGTCGTAGTCTCTCTTGGCATAATGCGGCAAAACGCTGCTGCTCGAGTTCATCACTGTTTTTTCAGAGTCGTTGGCTTTGGGGATTGGAGTGAAATGTTTCAGTCGGAAATTCAACGATTTATCAGCTGACACACAAAAAACTGGTGGGATCCCGACGCCATTTGTTAGGCCAAATTTACCTCCAGGCATCATGTATGTGTGGCGGAAAATGACTAAGATAAGCTGCGGCTGCTTTCGTTTTTCCCCCCTTTGCAGTTTTGAAAAAAAGAACTAACCAGTTTTTCATTTTTGGAGACTAGAATGACATTATCTGATTTATGTGAAAGCCCTCTCTCTAAATAAGCTGAATATTAGAGACATTTTCTCATTACAACTTGTCAAATGTATGTAGTCCTCCCCCTGCTGTTCTGCAACAAAACTTTTTCACATCTCACAGAGAGTAACACTCTAAGTGAATTACCAGTTACAACAGATCCAATTTTCCAGACAGCTAAGGAAAAAATTGTCATAGTACTCCATGGGTGTCAATTCGGATATTTTGACATGGCAGCAGATCTCCTAGAGCAGCAAAGTGCTGTTTTGTCAGTCCCTTGGGAATATCTAAGGTTCTTTTCCATGATTGGATCATCCCTTATATTTCCCCCCTTTTCTTCACCTCTTGGTCGATTTTCGATCTCTTTTTTGCATGCAGCACCCATATTCTTGACGACATTATGGATAATGACACATGGGTTCCATGTAAAAGCAAAAATGCTAGTCCCCTTTGAAAGGGAAACCAACCCAACATTTTACCACCCCGATAAGTGTCAAGACTCAAGGGTCCCTCCTTTCAACTCTATTGGCTGTTTTACTATGCAACATGCTTCATATCAATCATTAAGCTCATCCATCTTTTTGTTGCTGCCTCCTACTCAGGCATCATCTTGCAAGACTTGACATCAGAAGGTTGTAACATAATGTAATATCCAAAAAAAGTCCCAGAGGACCTGAAAGACCTGCTCTAGTAGTTGTATTGGCACAGCTGCTGTGTCATTATCATACGAGAACACAATACATACGTCAATATGCACACCACCAGGTCTAGATGCTCTGGGGACCTGGCATTCCCCAGGACTAGAGTTTCAAGGTCCGATATCATAATGATCTCTAGCTTTTGGTCTTTATCCTTATGTACACACACAATTGAGTATGCATAGAATTGGATATTTCTAGGAACAAAAGAATTGAAAACTTCAAGACCTTACAAAAGAAAGCCATTCAAATTCTCCCAACAATGCAAATGTCTGGCTTTTGTTTTTGAATAGTCTTGAAATGTCTTGTTATGATGTGTGGTATGATTAATGATTTTCACCTGCAGCATCATTCTTAAACCCTCTGATCTCTCTAGTGGATTATCTTTTTGTTTAACTTTTTCTGACACCTTCTAAATGTTAATTGCTCTTGCTTGGAAACTTCAGCAACTCAGACAATTGTCGTTTTTTAACGCATTTATTCATAGGGGAAGGGGCCATTGCTCTCTAGAGTGCAATTTCAACAGAGTTGCTTTCCAAAAACTCTATGGAAATATAGAAGTTCATATAAGAAAGTAGGAGCATTTGTCATCTACCAGAGGAATTTGAGCTCGTAAATATTTCTACACCTGACAGAACCAAATATACGAAAAGCAGCAGCTTGAGCTCGGCAAGCAGCAGTTGAGTCTCAAGGGAACTTGGAAGAAAGTTGAATGCAAAAAAGGCCTTTTGCTACTACTGCTTCTGCGTCATTTTCTAAAGAAGACAACAATGCCATTGTGTAATTAAATTCTGGGCATTTTTTAACATCTCCTTGGAGACTATGCTTTTGTGTGTACATCTACTGCAACATTCTAATGCTACTCTTGAAAAATCTTCATGAAAGCAGAGTGTCACAATGTTTCAAAATGGCTTAAAATGTCTCACTTTTTTAATAACAATGAGATGATTAGATGGGGTTTATGAACACATTTTCCAATTTTGACAATCTTCTCCGATTTTCTTAAAATGAAATATCAAAAGTCATATTTCTGTGAAGAATAATTTTTGGTATTTCATACAAAATGAGAAGTTTTGAGATATGTTCAAACACTGTGAAGGAGGCAGCAGCAGCAAAATGGAAGCGACTGTTTTTGTCATATCCTGACAAAAAGCGCAAAAAAGCGGTAGTAAGTGAGCGCGTAGCACCAGCAACGAAAGTAAACAGATCTTTCACAACATTACTCATTTACAAAGATTTTTTTCATACCTACATATCTAGAAATGGGAGACGTAGTAAACAAAGGATAAAATTGGCTTCCAAGATTTCTCTCCAACCCTTCTGGTGTGTTTCACAAGGGGGTCTCAAATTGAACTCACACATGGGCACTCACGTTCATATTCTGTTTTTCCCTTGAGATGAACACTTCTTGCAACATCCCCTTTTCATTCCAGATCCACCCCCTGCTTAGACTAGATCTGCTTCTCCTGCTTTCATTTCAGCATTCTATTGTACAAGATGAAGAAGCCATCTTCTACTCTACTCTCAAGTCTCCTCTAAGTAACTTTGGTCATAGAATGGGAAAAGGAACTTTCCAGGGAGGTTTTTAGACCACCCTCCTATTCTTAGTAACTAACGTCCTCATCTTGTACACAGTGGTTTCAAATATAAATATGTCTAACTCTGCTTGAATCGAAAGCCAATTATGCTTGGAAATCATTACAATTGTTTCTTTATAGAAGTTGACAAATTGGAAGCATTTCATTCAATAAAATCATCAACGCCATCTAACCTCTTTTTGGAATTTTCATTTATTGACATCGAAACTAAAGGGACTAAAGGTGACATTTTGGGCAATTTTCAAACACTGCTTTCTACAAAGGCTTTTCAATATTACATAGAGCAATCATTCTACTTGAAGTAGTCCCTTCAAGAACAATGTAGACTTGTCAGTTTCAGCTGCAAACCCGTGAATAGACTCTAAAAAGGCCCTTATAATATGTACTACTGTAAGAAGATGAAAAGCTTTCTCAAAATGTCTGTTGTCCACTTGTTGTTGTCTCCTAGACTACTGTCCTCCTTTACCAAAAATGGCTAGAGATAAAAGGGGACATTTTGGGTTGGAGAGATGGGCATAACAGCAATAAGACTACTTCCCCTAATGTCTCCCAGGAGATGAGTTTCCTACTACTCCTGAAGTCAAAGCTCCTCAAAAGCTCATTGTGTGGCCCATTTATTTCCTTACCCAATCCTATTTCATTGCTTTGCAAATTGGAATGATGTCCTCTCCTAAAGTCTCCAGTCTAATTTCTCTTAGACTAATTATTTGCCCTCCCTTCAAGAATCTATTTTTTACAGTTTTGAAACCAATTTTGCCAATGGGATTTAGAAGCCCTTGAGAAAGTTTTGGAATGCCGAAGTGACTACTAATTGCAACTTGCTCTAGGTCGCCAAAATCCAAAATGGAGACCAGGCATGCTATGGTCAGTCCACTGCAAAAAAATGGACAGAAAACTGCTTCCAGTACTACTAGCACAACAGGCTCTGCTGCAGAACCTGTCAAGCATAAGGATGCTCAAATTAGACCACTTACCACAAAAAGCTGCGCCATAATTATCGTCCCGTCTATAACTACCGCCACTACTGCAATAGCAGCAGCAGAAGCAAAAAGCAAAGAGTCGTAAAATCGATGGAGGTTTTTTTTGCTACTGCTTGCTTCCCGCTATAAAATGATTTAATATTGGAAGAATGACTACTATGGCCTATAAACCTACGACGAGCGAGGGAAGTTCTTGGCTTCATTTTCTCCATGGAAAAAAAGTACATCAATAAAAGGGGATCCACCAATATCAGGTGTGCCTCGTAAACCGTCAAACTTGACAACAAAAAAAGTCTCCTTACTTATTGATGCGAGTAAAGTGAGCTACCCTCAAAACTATGACATTTTTGACCGCGAGCATGCTTTGGCGCTCCGCGGTCCTAGAAGTTGATAAGTTGTTGTTGTTGTTGTTGTTGTTCTTGGTTGACTTTAACTTTTTCGAATTTTTTCACGAATTTCACCACTTTTCCAAATCTGTCAGATTGCGTCGGCAAAATTGGACTTTTAATTGCGCATTGTTGGTATGAATGCTCATTGCGTGCTCATTGCTAATTGCTTGCTCATTGCTTGCTCATTGCTTGCTCATTGCTTGCTCATTGCTTGCTCATTGCTTGCTCATTGCTTGCTCATTGCTTACCTACGATTAGAATACCCCTACGATTAGAATACCCCTACGATTAGAATACCCCTAAGATTAGAATAACCCTACGATTAGAATACCCCTACGATTAGAATTACCCTACGATTAGAATACCCTTACGATTAGAATACCAATACGATTAGAATACCCCTACGATTAGAATACCCCTACGATTAGAATACCCTTACGATTAGAATACCAATACGATTAGAATACCTATACGATTAGAATACCCATACGATTGGAATATCCATACGATTAGAATGTCATGTCATTAGAATGGTACTCTTTTCATATTTGTCATTTATGTCATTTACGTCATTTATGTCATTTTGTGTTCTTTTTGTGTCATTTTTGTCACTTTTGTCATTTATGTCATCTTTTTCTTTTTTGTCATTTTTGTCATTAGAGACGATCTAACTCGCGGTCAGCACTGAAATTTATTTTCAGTCTTGTTGTAGCATAAAACTGGGATTATCTTACCCTTTCATATCGAGACAAACCTGGTTCCAACCACATTTCTAAAGTTTGATACAAATGTCAAGGTAATGAGGGTCAAAATCAAAGCAAGCGAATGCTATATTACCAAGGGATATTTTTGGTCACTTGAAAATGCATCATCAGTGATGCAGTAAATTAAAGTGTGCCATATGGAGCCTTTGCTTTACAATTGAAATTACAAAGTGTGACCGATGCGAGAAAAATAATGATGCATGAGGTGTCAAATGCCAGATTGACATTGTTTTGAACCTAGAACATAAAAGATGAGCTGTCAAATAAATACTGTACGAACACACACAGATTCCTATTTTTTTTTCTGTTGGAACCATTTCAAATCAGAGTTAGACCACCAGCTGGCTGCCAATTTTTTAGTTGGCGGCGTCTAGAGTCGTCCCTATGGTCCCTTGATCAAACTATTCTCCACATGAGACTATCAGAGATGTGCTCCATGTCAGTTTTTTCCTGCCATTTGTTCATCATAAAATCAGAAAAGATTTGCAACTGGGAGTAAAGCTTCGCTTTATCTAATCTGATGCTCGTTTTGTTGTAGTAGCACCACTGGGATTAGAGACGAAAAATTCCTGTCTCTTTAGCACGAGGAGCCTCTAAATTGAAAGAGACAGTGATGCAGACGTTTGATAAGGAAGCCAATATTTTTCGAGACTCCCATTTTAGATGCAGTGACAAGATTTTTTTTTTTATTTCACTTTATGCTTCTTAGATTGAGTAGAGGGATGGATGCTACTGATGATGGAAGTCCCCTGATAATGTCTTGTCAAACCACATTTAGCTCTCAAATGGGGATGAAAAGTTGACTTGAAATATATAGTGGAGGGGTACATTTTAGATGGTTTGAACCATTTTCTGGTTGATGCACAGTGTTTAAAAATTGGTCCAAAAGTCTCATTAGAGGTCAGGTTAACATTAACAAAAATTCTTTAAAAATTGATTTGGTTTTTTGAAAATATTTTCTCAATTTTGCAACGATAAGATTCTATGAATTCTATTTTGTATTTAGACACACTTTTTCAAACGTTGCTTGCTTTGCTCGCATTCATGAGAAATGAGACTTTTTCAGCAAACACTGTTCAGTTGACTCATTTTTTGAGATAGCGTGTTCTTTAATTGGGTCGATATTTACTGTATATGTAGTACTGTGCACTTTGTTTCATTTCAGATTTTTATTGATCGCTTCAACTAATGGAACCCCATGACGAATAAAAGCAAAATGAACAGAAATCTGATCTTGAAAGAGAAGACTACTCTGTAAAGCTGAAAATGATGGGTCAGAATCATTTGTAACTTTAGAATTCTGTATATGAAACGCCAACTACTCCACTGGGAACTTCGAACTTGAAGTGCTAATTGATGAGACTTAAAAAGAAATTGTGGCAGCAGCGTTGGTGACAAAATATTGGAGTCACGATTTTTACTACTTCGTCATTCACTAACTTCAAAAGAATGCTGCTGCAGTAGTGTTAAAAAAAAAGTCGAGGAAAGAGAGACTTGTTTGCCGTAACACAATGATTTTCCCAGCCCCCAAAAATCATTCTGGTAGAAGAATGTCAACAACAGAGATGACTTGGCAGCTTTACTGAAAATTGAATTCTAACACTGCTCTACGTACTCTAAAAAAGGGGGTAAATAAGCAGAGAGTGTGAAAATATCAAAAATTTCTCATTTTTGCATAAATGCGAGCGTAGCGAGCAAGAATGAAAATACATCCGGAAAAGAAAATTGGAATTGTCTGCAATGAGACATTTTTTGTGATTTTCAACCATTGTGAAAGAAGTAAATAAACGTGACTTCAGCTTTGAAGCTCAATGAATTATTTTATTTGAAAAGGGATTTCAACGGCTACAGGCTTAAAAATTGAAGCCTTACTTTTTGCCTGCCCTCGTGTAATAAGATCCTAAGCTGGCACTCTGTCTAATTGTATAGATGTGTGTGAGCTACATCTATAACCAAAAACCGACGAAGCAACCAAGCTTTGCTTTTGTTGCTTTGGTTATAAAAAACGAATTTTTATCGACGACTTGACAGACCCTTCAGATTTACATAAATTCTTATGTCCAATTTTCTATTTGCATTTTTCCTTTTAAGACTTCCTAGGGAGAGGATTTTTATGTGCTGTCTAGAAAAATTAAATTCACGTGCCATGCTGCCAAAATATAAAAGCTGCTTCTCCTGCTGCCCAAAGCTGCCTTACGAGAATAATAATAGACAATGGGGAGAGAGCAGAAGGAGGAGGTGAAAAAAAATTCCATTTGGAGCATAGAATTGAATTTTATGCAGCCCTGCAATTTTACACATTGAAGTACTCGATCTTGCTCGTGCACATGTGATTGGCACCCTCTCAATGGGAGTCTCCCTTTGTTGCTCTAAAACTCCCCAGAAAATTCAGTTTTCACTGTAAAATTCGTTGTTCGTTTTCTAAGCTTCAAATCAAGTGAAACAGAACTACGATAATTACATAATTTTGAGCTCGTTTTTGGCGCGAAATTCAAATCAAATTTTCAAAGAAGGACTTTGAACTTTACTTGAAAATAGACAACAATGCTCGCTTCGCTCGCATGACAATTTTCTAACTTTTTTGAGGTATTTGAAATCATCGAACACGCAATTTTTACAGTGACATTAATCGCCATCGCAGCAGCATTCCCCACCATGGAAATTTCGAATTCTCCTATTGACTCTCGTGAGTACATAGGAGAGTGACGCGCTGACATGCGAGTCTACTAGCATGATGAAAGGCCAAATAATGACGGAGTGTGTGCGCAATTTGGTAGTGTATGGTGGGATCCACCCCTTGATCAAGTGACAAGCAGCAGAGGGACAGGGATGGATGTTAGTACTGCAAAGGATGCCCCTCTTCCATCCCAATTCAATTTTCCCCCATTTCCCATTATTTTCTGCTTCTCACAAAAAATGGAATTAGTTTGGATCCAATTAAAACGCCTTTCTTTCTTCTTCTTACCCTATTTTATTTCCCCCTTTTCATTCCCTCGCATCTTCCTTTTGTTGCTCATTTATATGTAAACTTTTTGATATTCAGATTTCGGTTCATATTCTACTCCGCCGCTTGTGTCTATTTTCAAATGTGCCAAGTGGTACCAAACACGGATTCTGTGAATTCGGGCGTTTTTTACAGCCTCTAAAAAAGGTCACTGTTTGATAAACTTCGTCATTTGTGAATCAGCATTTGGATAAGATGGCACTCAAACTCGTAAAGGTAGCAGTGCTTGTTGTAAGTGCTATTGATTTGGCAAGTGGTGGAAATTGTAACTCTTCAAGAAACTCGGATGTTTTGGAAAGACCTTTTGGTCAAGTTATCAATTCCAAGCTGGAGAATCAAACTATGATCATGCTTGAAGAGATGCAAGGTCAAGACACATTTCTTCAAGTGTTGAGTGAAAAGTTGTTGAATAATCAGGATATCATCATTCGGAATCAAAAAGAGGCTTGTAAAAAAGAAGTGGATGCAAAACTTCAAGAACAGAGTGAATATTTTGAAAAGAAATTCAACGAACAGAATGAAACTCACAAACGAAATCTAGATGAGTTGAAATCAATATCGGAAGGCGATTTTGAAGAATTGCTTGCTGCAAAATTGCAAGAGCAGAGTGATTATTTTCAGGAGAATTTCAAAGAACAGAATGAAACTTACAAAGAATTGCTTGAACAGAGTGATTTTTTTGAAGACTTAAAAAAACTAAACGAAACTTACAAACAAAATCTAGAGGAGTTTGAATCTTTACAAAAACGATACAAAACCGCTCTCAAAGAGGTGATTCATTTAGCAACGCAACAAATACAACAAAATACTGAAAGTGAATGGGTGAAAATTATGAACTCTGATATTTGGTTATCATCTGAAAGGGCCAATTTTGATGAAGCTACTGAAATATGTGATGCAATGAACGCAAGGCTCTACGAACCTCAAAGTTTACTCCACAACCAATTAGTCTATTCCCTAATAGAAGCTAAGGGAGCAGCAAACCAGTATCATTTAATTGGAATTCATGACAAATATGAGGAAGGATCGTAAGTTTAGCTCGTAAGTTATTTATTATTTTGCTTTTTTAAAGTTTTACCTTTATACTTTTTAGATTTGTTTACCTTAGTAGCAACGAATCCATTGCTTTTGACCACTGGGGATTTTTATCATCAGGGTATGGTCAAATGCCTAATAACTATGATGGTAATCAACACTGCGTTCATTTTTATTCAACGTCCGGCCACAGTTTTAGTCCTTCCGATGCTTGGAATGACACAAGTTGTAAAGATAAATCTAGATTTATTTGTGAAAAAGTGAAAAGTAAAAAATAAATTCTTATTTTGTGATTGTGATTTGCAGATTTGGTCTAGTGTCCCGCGGCGTTCGCTAGCATTTTTATCGATTTATTTTGCACACGTAGCATCAAGTCAGAAAAGCAGAAAGGACTTTTATGCCAATCATAACTGTCTGAAAGTGCAATCTCAGGTATAGAAGTGGATTGTTTGAAGTAAAACAACGTAGTAGAGCCAAGAAGAAAAGAAGAAGAGGGACTTTTTACGACTTTTTGTCGTAGCCACAACTATCCCATGGACTGATGGCTCTCCCATTATTTGATGCTGTAGTACTAGTGCACTTTTCTTCTCTTATGGCATCACGGCAGCTAGGCAGCAAAAAGGGCCTTACCAAAATTGGACGAGGGCATTTTATGGCAAACTTTTATAGTTTTCTCTTTTGTTGTTGTTTCCTAAGCAAAAAGGAAAAGATAGATGACGACCCAGACCCCTCAAAAATCAAATATTCCTACCTAGCATTTACCCATCGAAATCCACGATTAATTTAATTTCAGAGCTGTGAAATATGCATGAGAAATATTTCACATCTTCGTGCTTCTCCACCCTGAGCTTCAGGTCCACTTTTTTTGTGGTGACTTTTATGAGTGAACGCTCGGTGCTTCTCAAGAGACGTAGAATTTTTTTTTGCTTGGCTAACGCGTTCAATGTTCATCTCCAGATGATAGCATCATCTTGTTGGTTGAACCAACATGAAGTCCAAACACATTACGAGAAATTCCAACCATTCAAAAAAGTTAATTTATGAACTTTTCTCAAAATTGAATTTTGCGGTGCAGTGCAGTTTTGCACTTGCGGAGGCGGAAATGTTTCGTTTTTCTTCCCCTGATTACGACTGTCATTTTGACGAATGACTTCTCTAAGATTTCCCCCACTGTAATCCGATGCTTTAGAAAGAATTTATTTGCGTGCATCTTGATAAATTCCACGTCAGCATCATTTAGACCCCGTGCTGTCTAGTCATAACATTTCTGAAGAGCTTCTGAATTTCCAGATGAAAATGTTAGGAGAATGAGGGCAAAAGTCCCATCTTTTACGTCCGTTATAGTCATCATAATCGCGTTAAACCACTCGTTTATGGGATCTGCCACCACCCTTCAACGTTTTGCTGAATTTGCTCCGTCGTCGTCGTTCTCGTCATAAATTGCCCTTCTGGAACCTTTAAAGGACACATTTTCCTCTTCATTTCTGACTTTTCATTAGAGACCTTCATCTTCTTGCCATTTATGCCCTCTCAGCACTCAGCAAAGGGTTCCAGAAGCGACCATGACGGGCCATTCTCCTCTGCAATTAGATTTTCACAGACTTTCTAAAGGCTTTCTAAGGAAATAAGAAAGCTGCTTTAAAGTCAAATGAATCCAAATGGGGCACCAATGTGCAGCAACCGTAGAATGCATTTGGTTGGCTGATGGGCGACTGAAATGTGCATTTCACTAATCACCATTTTCAACTCGTCTGAGTCACAGTGTTTGAAAAATGACAGGAAAAGTCTCATCAAATTAATCATTTTTAAAAAGCAAACTTTTTTGTAATTTTAGTCACTTTCTGAAAAAGACACCTGTTAAAAACGGAGATTATCAATCTTATCTAATGAGAATCTAAGTGAGTTTTTAACTAATTTTACTTTGCATTTCCTAATATGGCAACCCCAAAACTTTTTAGCATCTCCGTGTCTGTCACTTTGAAAGGTAAGGGATATTGCCACATGTCTAACAAGAGTTACTTATTGTTGTGGCACGAGTTTTTTTCTCAAGGCTTCTTCTCTAGTAAAGTAGGGCAACATGGCAAAACTTTTTCCATTTAGAGCATGAATGTGTGACCATCCCCTACTAAGATGAGAATTATCACTACGCCTCCTTCGCATCTGCTTCTCTGCTGTAAGTTTCAAACTTCTAAGCTTCCTTGGTCTTGACTTTCGTTTTTAGTCTTTTGTTCGCACGCTTTTGTAGTTCTAGGATTTTTAAATTCTCTCGTTTTCTCGACCAGAGTTAATGTTCTCGTTAAAAGGGGGTGGGGAACTGAAGAAGCCTTTTCTTGAATTCCAAATGGCCTTCTTTGCCAAAAATCTACAGAATTAGTTTAATTCAACTGATTGTTGAGTTACTCTTTCATGACCTTAAAAAAACTTTTGAAAAGTAACTGAATGGTCAAAACCCAAACCTGTGAAGATGGTTTTTAGAAGGCCTAGTCAGACATGCAGATGTGTTTTACATATGAAGAATGATCTACTTTTGTGTGACCTCCATGTTTACGTGGGTGTTCATGCGAAACTGTTAGAATTTATGGGTATTTCTCCTCTTAGAAGTCCATAAATAAGTGTCGTTGTTCCTATTCTCCGCTGCTATCCCAAAGTCCCACTGAAAGAAGTTAGGAAAAAACAGTAGGAAATTAAAGGAGAACACATTTACTAGTTGGCAAAGAAAACTTTTGTTCCTCCTGATGTTTCGGTTTTTGCACACACTTTTCTCTAGAGAAGTTTTCTTGGCTGGAAAACCAAAGAAACAGGAAAGGGAGGTTCTGCTGCTGTTGGTTAAAACATTCATATTTGGTGAATAATAAACTTTGCACGGTGTTCAAAAATCAGCATAAAATGTCTCATTTTTGAATGTTCAAAAATGAGACATTTTTCATAGATGTACAAACAATATGAATTAGAGCAAATAATAAAGGTTGAGGAGTTGTAGAAATGCATGAGGTTTTATAGTTGTGCCCTCTATTTTTTAGGCTGGAATATAAATCACCATTTTTCTGGCTGTGGCCAGCGCCAAGGCTCAAGATAAAGCCATAAATTGCCAAATTACTCCTCAAAACAGACCCTCTTCATGACAAATGGACGACAACGATGGCCGCAATTTCGAGCTCGACTCGTAATGGGGCTGGCTGATGCTCAACTTTTACCCTTTTATCGCAATCATCATTTGTACAGAGGTTGAAAATTATCTAAAAGGATCCAATTTTACCTGTAAAAAATGAGACAATTTTGAATGATTTTTAAACACTTTGTAAGCTCTTCAAAAATATTTTTCCCTTCCCTTTTTTTAAATGTTTTGTCATTATGTAAACGTTTTCTCTCTTGCTTTTGCCTTCAGATGAAATATTTCTGTCTTCTAGAGTAATTGCCCATTTGTTACCCACTTTTTTGCTGCTAGACTCATGCTCAGTATGAGTCTCTAGAAGAGATAAGCCATTCCAAAAGAAGAGGCTAAGAAATGCCTTAAATGACCCAAGTGACTTTAAACCTAATTGGCTCTTTATCATCTATCTCACAAATATGCAAATCTCTCTGATTACGAGTTGGACCGAGATTGGAATTGTTTGCATTTCACTTTGGTCAGATCACACCTCAAATAACGACTACTGGGATAGGGGAAAACACGAGGGGTTGACGACTAAATCCTAGCACTCTTTGAAGAAAGGAATTTCTCCCAACGTTTCTTTGATGCTACTGTGCATCTCGACTTTTTTAAAGAGAACAGAGGCTTGATAGTCAAAGCAATGCAAAGCGTAAAAAATATGTGTAAAATGCAGTAGAGAAGTGTGAAATTAAAAAAGCTTCTCTCGTTCTTGGCTACTGAGCTCTAAATGCAAAAAATGCAAAAAAAGCATAAAATGTGTGAAAATACAATTATGGTTTGTAATTGCAATTTGCTAACACTTCTACCAGCAGAGCATCACTACAAATCTGAAATATTTTTTTGAATGTTCAACCCAATATGAACCGTTTTTTGCTTCAAAATTCAAGGCGTGGTTCTCGCGGTTTTCGGTTTAGAAACTAAAAAAAAATCGCGTGCTTTCTATCGTAAACGTAACATTTATCTCTTTACAAAATCTTAGCTAATGAAACTTGACACGAGAATCATCATCAAAAAGAAGACACGACTCTCTGTATTTAGAAAACTACTCAAATATTTTTCACTTCTCTTCTAGAGTCGGAACTTGGCGTGAGGCCGACCGCCGATGGCCGAAATTACAGCTCGAGATCAAAGGCGCCTAATTCCAATCACGTCTTCGTGGAGTATCCAACAGCTTATCCATCATAATGATGATGGTGGTCAGAACTTTTTTTTCATATCATCATCTAGCAAAGCACATGGGAAGAAATGAAAAAGAAAAAAATTCGTTGCTTGGCTGCTGTTGTTGTAATGATTATTGGATAATTTATTGGCCGGAACCAGGCGCACATAAATCTACGAGAAAACATACACGAGAGCGCGAGCAAGTCTGAAATTTTCTTCCACCTTCTGTATTATGAAATGAGGAAAGGTTCTTCTCTAGTAATTCTTCCGTTTGTTTACTCTTTTTTTACAACGAGAAGAGATGAATAATTACAGTTTGAAAAAGTGGTCGTAAATCTTCTGTTTCACTGCGCGGTTTCCTTTTTCAACACTTGTCTCAATGGAAATCTCATGCTGTTCACTGAGATGCAATTTGCAAAAAGAAGTATAATGCAGCCTGAAAAAGGAAAGAAGGCCATTATTAGTGCGAAATAAGGTGTAATATATCACGTCAAGAAGCCTGTTTTCAACCTAAAATGTGACAAATTGAATTAAAGGATTGGCGAGGCCGTATTAGTAAGATATTGGCAAGGCATGATTACTTAGCAATTGACACGGATGAACAACTAAAACAAATGATGTTTGCTGTAACGACACTTTGGTCAATGCCAAGATTTGCGATCGCACGAGTTGCCATTGCTATAAATCAAGATAAATCATCAACTAAGAAGGTGGTAAGTAGAACACGCGTTCATCTGACAAAAGTTTTTCTCTTTCGGCAGTGATTTCCAATGCATCTCATTGATCATCATCACAGGTCAGCTGTGCTGAAAATCTCGTTAAAGGCTCAAGCTCACGAATCACTAATGATGAGCTGCACTGATGAAAAATCTTTTTTTCATAAGAGAAAGTTTTACTGGGCCGAGATTGGCACACTAAAGTATGCCTCTGAAACTGCTCTTCTTCTCCCGCCTTTCAGCCGCACACTATGCTGAAACTCATTTTTTGTCCAAAAATTCAGAAACCAGAAGAACGACATTGATATGGTCAGTACTTGTGCCCAATGCAGATTGGACCCCACTAGTGACCTCAGTGAGCTCTTCAAGGTCACTTGTATTGTCCAATATATGTCCATTGACTTTATTAATTTGACATAAATATTCAGACTAGTTGACAATTTTCGGACAAAAATTGATCTTTTAACATAGTGCGAGCCGTGATATAAAAGGCCGTAGCCGCAAAGCTGCTGCACAGGGGCCTTTGCCAAAACAAAGGATGGAAATTGGCATCCGAAGGCCGGTGCTAGCTGAGGATTTATCACGAAGCAGTGGAAAGACGCCTGGAAAGCACTTTTTTGCACTTTTCAAGTAGCAGCAAGGCAGAAAGTTCGCAAACTTTGCTTTTCTTTGACAAGTCATCTTGTCATCTTCATACCAGAGATGCAAGTGTATTACTGAGTGTACTTTAGAAAAGGGGATTGGTAGTACTTCTATATTTTTGAAACTCTGTTTCTGACTTCTAAATTCTTTAGTGCTTTTCAAGAAAGGCACTCCATTTCAAAATTACCAGAAATGTCTCAACCTCACCCAACTTCAACCTAACTTTTATGAGATTTAGAATATAATAGAGGCCCAATCATCTATCAAATCTAACCCTTCTGGTTCCCAGACCTCTATTAGGTTCTAAAACTCATAACTTGACGACATATTTTTGTCCATTAATCCAATCGTTCATAAATTGAGTCCATCCATAACTGTTTGAGTATTCAAATCAATGTTTCTTTTCTCAACAATCTAGATGTAATTTTCACACTAAGATTACACTTGCAGCAACGGTATAAATATGAATTTTCTTGTTCTTGTCTAGTTTTTTGGTGCAGAGCCACTTTTATTAAGAAAAAATTTTGCTTTGTATTTTTGCCTCAAATGTCTTGCAGTGCGAGAGGATAGTGATTTTCGTGCCAAAAAATTGCAGCTGAATGGGGGCATAATTGAAAATGAAGGCTCGAAAAAATCATAAAAAGAAGTGCACTTTCATTATTCTCTAGCAGCAGTTCTTGCTCGTCGCCTTTTTATCTGCTCATTTTCGCGTCCAACAGAAAGATTTTCTCCACAGATTACATAGTTTTGATTTATTAGCCAAGATGGTAGGACACTTCGTGCTCAGCTCATAATAATGGAGAGGAGAGAAAGAATAAAAGGTCTCGTTTCCTAGTCAACTTTCTACGTAAGACAGCCTCTCTACTTACTGGAAATGGCCAATTAACAAAGAAACGCACAGTGTTTGAAAATTGACTACTATGGTCTCATTTTTTGTATTTTAGTGAAATGAGACATTTTTGACTAATTTTCAAAGACTGTGAAAAGCAGAATTTTTTGTCGACAGGTGCTCATTGCTGGCAATTTTCTTCGATATCTAAGTCCTATATCTTCGATTATGGCTGCAGGCTAAATAAAGAAGAAAGAAGAAAAGAGTTGCAGAAAAACTCCTTTGACAATTCTCATCATCATCATAACTGTTGTAAGTGTGAACAAGAACCACAAGCACAACACTACAAAACAGTCGTAAATAATTGCTAACTGCCTATTGTTCCAACATGGCAAACACTTCTAAGAGTACAAATGGGTTTTAAGATTTTCCACCTTGAGCTTTTTTAGCACGTTTGCTGCTCAAGAACTCAAGTGCTAATTCTACCCAATTAACGTTAGGCCATTTTTCCCTCAACCCAGCTCAGCGTTTATTTAAGAAACGGAAGTGAAAGAACTTTTTTTTAAGATTTAACAACAGCTTTAGTATATAGTACTTAGAGCCCAGGCTTGCAACTGTATTATACTAGGTTGGGCATTTCATATGTAGAAGAGTGCCTTCTATTAAGAAAAATATGAATCAAAATTAACTTGACACTAGAGTATTGTTAATGAAATCACCACTTTTAACTTTATTGAATATAAAAGCAATTCGATCGAAACCAAAGCAAAAGATTCTCAAAATTATCATCCAAATGAAAGTTGAAAAGATATTCAAAACAGTAAACAATTCGACTTTTATAATAATCTCCGATACATACTCGACATTATCGGCCAAAAGCTTTCATGCGGTTATTTAACCGTATGATCTACATATGCATTGTAATTCTCATCGATCGAAATACGAAGAGTACAAATTATCCCAAATTACTATTTTACAAAATCATCAACACGAGACGAATTTTGAAAACAAAATGAGGCATACGGAAGTGAAAATGATACGTATATAGGGAGGGGGTTAGATCCATGCATGTGATTGGAAAAAAAGGATTGCTTTGTTATGATTAGGGTATGATGCATGTCCTAGTTTTTCAGGTTTAGCTAACAACTGGATCGTCATAGTTTATGTGACCAAACAAAGAGAGACCTACAAGAATGGACTTCGTAACAGTAGATATTTTACACGAGCCACGCCTCTCGTGTCGATGAAAAGGGGGCAATATATTGTGTCCAATTAAGGAGAAAAACGTTAGATTCCACCTGAAGATTTCTTTCCCTACTCACTCCTGACCTTAATTGCCCGTAAAATGTGTGAATCTGTCCGATAAGATACCTAAGGAGGCCAAAGAAAAAATGGGCGGATTTTCACCACGAAGTCGTAACAAGCAAAGCAATCAGAATATTTTCAATCAACTTGCTCCGCAAAGTGAAACTTGGAAAAGTTGAAGAAAATCGGTCGTCGGTAACTTACATACAGATACATTCTCGTTAACGACTCCGACGAACCTTTTATGGAACCCTGAAAATTATCTCTCATAGTTCGTTAGATTTTTCACGCTTTTTAAAACAGCTTCTTGGCTAATGACGAACAACGTCAAATTCATGAAAATTCATACTGAAAATATTGCGTGACACCGAGGACCCTACTTTAAGGTTGTGCTGGACATTATTTGCTTTAAACTACCCAAGCACGAGAAAATTCATGTTGGAAGAGTCATCTGCATAGAAATGCAATTTTTACCTTCCCCTATTCCAAAGTCTACAACCCTATGGTCAATTTTGCGCCTATAGTAAAAGGTCAGTGACTTCTCAAACAGTTACGTGTCTACTTATTGGAAAAAAGGGTTTTTATATTTATCACAGCTTTAGGTTTTTGAACAGAAAGAAAGAATGATTTTAGATATGAATGGTCATCGTCCTGGTGGAATCTTGTTCACTACTTTGAGTCACATTCCCATTGAGTGTTCCATTATGGGGATTAACGTAAGGTCGTCTTGGACACGTCTCATATCTGAAGGAATTTGTGTCGGACTCCGAAGACTGTATCAATTGCATTGAATTGTATCCATGACAAAACAATCCCGTGGTTTTACTCTTGTCCACATCTGGCAAGGCATACTTCAACTTGTCCCAAAAGTGTTTGTCGCCCCAATAGACAACAATGCTTGATTTCAAGTACAGCCTCAAGTCTGGATCGATATCCCGACTGTTGATATTGCCCAAAATGATGACGATCAATTTGGTCCTGGCATTCCTTAGGGTTTGGTGCATGCCTGACTTGTAATCGTATCGACTCCACTCTGACTTCAAAAAGTTCTCAGAAAGGACTAAAATGGTTCTGCGGGAGGCTTCAGAGGCTTGGACGATGGTGTCGGCTAAGTAAGCTTGCAGGGGTAAATCACGGTAAAAAAGACACAATTTGTACTGTTGACTAGAAAGTTCCAATTCTGGAGCTAAGACTTGACGCACATAGGCGTCATCTTTGGCCGAATAGGTGAGAAAGGCGTCAAAGATTTTATCTTCTGAGACTGAGTCGTCGATTCGCTGGAAAAACCGGACGCCATAACGCGAGTGTAGCCAAACGCGTAAATCATTTCTGTAGACGACCATTAAAATCAGGACTGTGGCTAAGAGTAGCAAAATGGCTAAAATGATGCCAAATAATGGTAAGTAATCTCTGACAATTTTTTCTTGGACATGTGTACTGGTGGAGATGCTGGTTTCTTGGCAACTGGAATTTTGCCTGTCAAGAATCAGATTTTTGGGTCCTTTGCTAAAATCGTCATCTCTACTGGTGGTGACTAGAGCTGAGGCCTGCAAAACATAAAAGGAAATCATTAAGACATAAATCTTGTGGAATTGCCTCAATAAATAGACAAAATAAACGATGCTACTGTAGCCAAAAAATAAAATCGTCACGTGTGAATTTTACAGTTTTTTGCTCAGTAGGAGAGTTGTTGAAAAGTACAGAATTCCAATCTTTTTTACATACCTGTACATGGGGGTCACAAGCCACTCCCCGACTATCCAGTACTAAATCTCCATGCTTTTGCAACCAATCCACAAAAGAATTGACAAATTCACATCCACAACTCCACGTATTATCTGCCAAGCGCATTTGAGCCAACTGTGTATTGAAGCTTAGCGTCCATACGGGAAAGTCAACGAGTCTGTTTCCGTGGAGATAGAGGATTTGTAAGCTCTGCAAGTCCCTAAAGGTGACGTTATTCACGCTCCTGATGAGGTTATTTTGCAGGTAGAGTTCTTTCAGTGCCTTTAAGCCATGGAACTCATCTCCCTGCAGCTCTTTGATGCTGTTGCCTTCCAAGTGAAGAATTTCCAAGGCTGCAAGTCCGTTGAAGGTGTGATTTTGCACACTAGAGATCAATGAATTATTGAGGTAGAGAGACTTGAGATTTTTCCTCCCTATGAAAGTGTGACTAAACAATTCACCAACGTTGTTGCCATCTAAGAATATTTCCGTGGCGTCCATTGGTAATTGGTCAGGCAAGTCTGCAAAGTCCGCTCCTGAGCATTCTGCAATGTTTTTGGACCATGAATTGTCATGGTAACAAGTGCAATTGTCAGGGCAAGTCATTTCACAGTCACAAGCGTCATATTCACAACAATGACACAGGGCAAAGCAATGGGTTTTGTAAGTACAGAGAAACTCGTCCGTCTGGGCCTCAACTAGAGGCACAAAAGTCTTGTCTCGTGAGTACAATAATTGGCAGTAGATTGACTCCAAATCCATCACTTTGGGGAAATTCAAGTCTTGCAGTTGATTGATTTCTTTGAACCAAGCCATGTGACAATCACATTTGATGGGGTTTCCACCCAGTAGAAAGTTGGGTACATTTTGGGTACCCAATTCTGAGGCTAGGCGTAGAGCGTTGCGATCGATACTGGCGATTTTGTTGACTGTCAAATCCACGGATTTTAGTACATTTTTCTTGAAAAATGTGTAAGGCACAAGGGTTTGGATCTGGTTATCGTTTAACTGTAGTGTTTCCACATTATTGGGCAAGTTTTGCGGCCCCAATTCCGTAATTCTGTTGAAGGAGGCATCAATGTGGGTGAGGCGGGGAAACTCGGCCTCCAAGGAGAAGTAGTTTCCCAGTGAGGCTATCGCATTTTGATGGAGGTCGAGCCATGTTATGCTGCCACGTGGTAGCATCGCATAATCGAAAACTGATATTGAATTTGCTGAAACATTCAGCCACGAAAGCTCCTTCAGCTCCTGCAAATATAAGTACCGACCGTGTATTAGGGTTGCTAAAAAATGCGCAAAATAAAGTGTTTTATCTCGTAAAACTACTGGCAAATTCGACTGCTGCTGATTTATGGTCTAAACCACTTTGTTCTTTAAAATTGCACTAAGCTTTCGAATTTGGATTTTAGAGACCACAAAATGGGCCAAAAATTACTGGATTTTCTTTAAGAATAGGAAACCCTACCTGAAAGAGGTTATCCATCCGCTCCAGATTATTCGAATCCAGCCTCAAAGCTTTTATTTGACCTCGAAAGGCTCCTTTCTCCACCGTATAGATTTTGTTCCTGGACAGGTCCAAAACTTGCAATGATGAAAGTCCTCGAAAGTTCTCCGCCGTCAAATTGGTCAATTTATTGTCTGAAACCTCCAATCTCCAGAGTGAAGGCATCTGCAAGCTACCCAAGTCCCCCACCAAATTGCCACTTAACGAAAAGGATTGCATTTGTGAAGCGATCTTTGCGGCCTCAGGAATGGTCGCAAATCTGTTATGACTCAAGTCCAAGACACTCAACTTTGTGTTATTAGCAAACAAGTTGGAGGGCAAATCTTCTAGAAGATTCCGGTCCAATAAAAGATGCGTCAGAGTGTTCAAGTTGGAAAACTGTTGGCCTACAATCCTTGTTAAGGCGTTATCCGAGAGGATCAAAGTCTGGATCAACTTTGTGCTCCTCAGTAGATTGCGAGCTAATTTGGAGAGTCTGTTTCCATCCATGCGTAAATATGTCAAACTTTTCAAATTGGCAAAAGCTTGTCCATGAATGGATTCCAACTCGTTATTCCTCAAATCTAGACTTTTTAAAGAGGCCAAATTGCTCAAAAGTCGCGGTGAAATGGCGGTTAAAAAGTTGCCTGAGATGTCCAAGTAAGTCAAACTTTCATGGAAGATGGTGTCGGGCAATGTATTGATGGTGTTATTGGCCAATATAAGAGACTTGAGATTTTTCAGCTCAAAGGTGACTCGATGCAAGGAGCTCAGTTGGTTATTGGACAGGTCAATTTTCTTCAAGTTATGAGACTCCAGAAAGGAAGCTTTCTCGATGGACCTGACATAGTTATTGGCCAAATTGATGTCTTCTAGTTGAGGCCACTGACTCATTTGTCTCACTGTTATCCCACTGATGCCATTGTGGGACATATCCAGGCTTTTCAAATGGGCCAAATTGGGGCACTTTTGCAAGCCCAAATCTGACAGAGATCCAATTTCATTTTTACTTAAATTCAACTGCGTCAATTTTGGCAGGGAGCAAAGGACGCCAGGAGCAACATGTCGGATATAATTGCCATTGAGATCCAGGCTTTCTAAATTCTCCAAGCCTTCCAAAGCTCTAACTTCGATGGCCAAAACGCCAGCATTACGTGTCTGTATTTTCAAATACTTGAGGTGGCTCAATCCCCAAAAGGCGTGAGAAGGAATAGAGCGAAAGTGGCAATTGTCCAAAGTCAGTTTTTCCAAGTGGACCAGATGAGCTAAACCATTTTCTTCGAGTTGGCTTAATGTAGGTTCGCGACATCTTACCGTCAAACTTTTGGTATGTTGACTAGGCAAGACTGAAAAGTTGGTCTTTTCCTCGGCACTATTGATGGCGGAGAGGCTGCAGTCCAATTCCAGGCCTCCAGTCGAGTCGTAGTTTGAGGCTTTGCAGTCATCTGGAACGGGAGGCTCTTCTGCGACTACTAAAAGTGCCGCAGAGCTGAAAATGACCATCAAAAGGCAGATGATCATATTTGCAGCTTGTCCTGTACCACCTTTCCAATGTTTGTATATCATGTTTTTTTTTGTTGATACTGTTGTTGTAACTGTAGCTTGTTTAACCCATCATTGGCAAGGATTTGGCAACAACAGCTGCCTTTATGTGAAGGTTGAAGACTTCCATGTCTTTCTGCAAAAAAATAAAAGGGAAAATTAATGATGGAGCATTGCCAAAAAACAAGAATGAAGAAAAAACCACTGCGTTGCACAGTAGGAAAAAATGTGGCATTTTTACTACATTTGTCATTTGAATTTTTGCCTACTGTGTATTGGCCTTTGTTACAAAAGTTGATCTATGATGTTTTTAAAAAATGCTAGAAGTATTCATCATCAATTTTGTCCACCAAAAGCTGTAAAAACACGGAGGGGAAATCTGAGGTTTTGCCTAAGCCACTTGAGACTCAAGTCAACATGCGAATGAAAAACCAATAAAAACACCAAAAACTACTACACAAAATCAGTTCGTGTTTTCACTACTTTGCTAGAGTAACATTCCCGTTGTTTCTCTTTGTCTTATCAGATCTGCTAAAGGGGAAACGGGACTAATTGAAATGGATTTTTTTTCCTGTGGAAGTTTGGGACTTTTGCCAGCTCTTTTTCGTTTTGTCTGGTCCCCCTGGGGCCAACATAATGAAGGTTTACGACGGTTTCCATGTCGAGAATTTGTCACTCTGTCACGCATAGATTTTCTTCCTACTCTTCAGCTCCTCAGACCTAACCAATCACTGTCGACCAAATCAGTAGAATTGGTCTCATCCATTTCTTCCAAGAAAAATGCAAAATCTACGATATTTGTACTTGTTAAAACATTCTTTACGACTCATCTAGTTGACCATTTTTCTCATGTTCACAAAGCCAAATTTGCATGGTGGAAAATGAAAAGTGAAAAATGGCATCCATTTTTCATAACCCTCTTCTTCCACGAACGAAACTCAGCCAGGCGTTCCACTCGTTAGGGATCAAACTAATGGATTTTAAAGGTTCGGATTCTGACTTGCTTCTCTGCGTGTGACCGTCCTCCCCAGACACTACTAGACACACTGTGTGCGCTGTGACACATTGCAAAATGGATGTGTGAAGTTGCATCTGTCACAATTCCCCATTTGTTCAAACAGAGTCCTGCCCTACCAGTACAAACAAAAAACGCAGACTCGACTCTTCAAGGATTTATGCTAATCTCATACTCACGATTTTACAATTAGAATAAAAAGAATTGCAAAAAAAGCTTTGAAGGATTTCTGTTTGAAAATCACTTTCAAGTGATGATAATCCTGATTTATTCTAAATATTGGTTAGATGGCGTTCATGTATACATTTTGCAACTTTTGTAGGTTTGGGTGTAACACATTATCTGGTCGGGCGTCCTCCTAACTCGTAACTATTGATGAACCATCTTTGGTCGTAAAAGTATAACGAGCAATCATCCATCAAATCTCCAACAAAGTGTTACGAGTTCTGTTGGCCAATCATTATTATCGCCCAACGCCGCCGTTCAATACAAGAGAAAGACCAAATACGGAAGATACTTGATTGAGGAGATTGCTAGCAGACGAAAATCTGGCAGCGGCAGAAAATCTTCGCCCTTTATCACCTCCATTTACGGAAGGGAAGAAGGGCATTTTCTGAGCAATAGTCCAATAAAGAAACGATTGTGGGGCTGCTAAGCCAAATGAGAAAACGAGCTTTCTAAGCCAAATGAGACATTTTTGGCCATTTTTAAACACTGTGGCAAAGCTCTGAAAAGGGGCCATATGAGACGTCTTTGAAATAGTTTTGGCTGAGGAAAGGCAGCCGCGGATTAGAGTTGAGGTCATGCTGGGAAGTGAGATGATGCACTCAAGTTGACAAAGTAGCAAAGCTAGTCAATTTACCACAGAAGGGACTTTCTAAGGTGCGATGCCTTAGAAAAGTCATTTTCTTCACTGCAAGATCAAAGTTTACTTTCGTCTTTGGCCATTTGTCAAATTCAAGAAACGAGAGAAGAAGGGGGCCGCCATCCAAAGGGCAACCAGGCTTGAAAAACGAGCTTTTTTGGACGCCATCTACCAGGAGAACTGAAGTGGCTGCCTTTATAGGGGGCCTTTTTCCATACATCCCTAGAGCTTTCGTTTTTTTCTACCCGTCGAAGCAAATAGAATTCTACATCAAAGTAAAGGCCCTCCTGCCTCTCAATAACTGTAAAAATATTCCATTTATCAATTTAGTCAACCACTCGAGAAGAAAAAAAAGTGGCACCTGTTCAAACAGTTGTGGGATCAATTTTAGAAAGCCGCATTTATTTCAAGTGCTGGAGTTACTGTTGTAAACTCCAATCGATATTTTTATAAACTAGCACGTCCCAAGAGAGTCACGATACCATAATTGGAAAAGCCGAAAAGTCTACAACTTTTTAGCTGCTCCATTGACTCAGAAGTGTCCTATTGTGATTTTGCGGTAGCGGTAGAGTAGTGATACAAAATAGAAACTGGCGTCTGAGCCATCACAACAGATGCACTGCATAACAAAGAGGGACCCCCCTCATCAACGCAACGGCATCAACCCTCACTCTGCTCTGTATATCTCGGTCATATATTTTGTTATAAGGATAAAGGGAGCCATATTTGAATACTAACGCATAGCAATGCTAATCAGGTCACGAGTAGAGATGATTTTCATATTTTTTTCTTTCCACCGTTAGCTGTAGTATATTTAGAGTCAGACTTAGTTCCGTCTCACGAAATGGATATCCAGTGGACAAATGAGGTGACCGCAAGTATCTATTAGGTAATTGGACTTGGCTGCCGCCACCTGAACGTTAGAAAACAACAAACAAAAGGAAAAGAAGGCCCCCTCACTCATTAAAGGAAAAGTCAAAAAATAGAAAATTGGATCTATTCATGAAATTCCTCTGAATCATGAATGTAGTTGGGGAAAATCAGCAAAAGTTTGGAATTCTGTTTGAGATTATTGATGTGGAACGTCAAGGGTTTCTAGCTGGGATGATGGCGCTATACAGGGAATACCAAAGTCCTTTCCTGAAGCTCCTTTTGGCCAAAGTTTATGGCCTAAATTGCCCATCTAGGCCAAGATTTTTTTTTGCTTGCTATGCTACTTCAACGTCATTATACTTTAATTCATGGACGTCGTTGTCCCTTTTATGAGATGTATTATGCAAAATTGCAGCTGTGTAAAAGGTGGTCAAAAATTCAGGTTATAAATAAGCTGAAAATTCTGACAGTTAACAATGATAAGTTGAGGGACCTGCTTGAAAAGCATCTGTAATTTTCGATCTTCTTGATGAAAAGTTTAGACCTACCACAGCAACTTTTATAATATCATCTTCTTGATGATGAGATTTTTGCGCCTGGGAGCTGCTGGTGGTTGCTAACAACACGCAAAACTTCAACAAAAAAACACCTCCAACCGCCTCCCCTTTTGTGATGTAGACAGGCGTGGCGACATGAGAGCAGCTAGACCATTTTACGAGTAAAAAAGTTGCTGAAAAGCGTGACTAAACGTCATCATAATCCATTTCAATCCCATTTATACTTCGATCATATCATATTGCATATTAATGCAGCATTCTTTTCATACCTAAGACCGTTTTCACTGAAAAGAATAATCTGGCTAGATGGCGTTTAGTGCACACTTCTTCTATAACGTTTGAAATAGCTCACATTTTACAAATAAAAATGTCATACAAAATGGTAATTAAAACTTAATTTTGGATATAAAAGTATTGTATCACTCGAAAAAAAGCAATTTTTGTTTAGATTTACAAAGAAAACTACTTAATTGCATGCAAGTTTCTTCTCAATTGTAAAGTGCTACTAAATAAGAGTCTAAAAGTCCGATTCGAAAAATCAGGCCATGATTGAAAGGTACAGTTACGTGCATTAGTTGGTAAATTATGAAAGACTGCGATGGCGAAGATGATCACAGTCAAAGTCATACTTATCAGTGACTGTTAGGTGAGGGTATCAGAATCACTGAGAAAGCCTCAAAAATCGGTTCTTTTGTATCTGAGCAAGCTCATCTAACGGAAGTTTACATGAGTTGAGATCGTAGCACTGATCGGAAACGCTTGTAAAAAACGGCCATTAAGCGTGAAAGTGGATCCCTTTTGTTTCTCTTCCATTAACTCTAGTATACGAGAAAGAAGATGTTTTCCAGTTTCATATAGTAGTGAAGAATTAAGAAAAGCCACAAAATGATGCTGAAATGTCCCTCTCATAAGGCTTTCCGCTAGCTCGAATAATCTGACTGGATGGCTGCGACAAAGGCCATAAAGGGCCTCTGAAAAGGCCAGCATCGCAATCTCACGCTTGGCTGATGACGAGAATCTGGTCAATTCCTCTTCTATCTAGAACTCTAGTCTCAACCCTTATGCAGCATTAAAAAAAAGAAGGCAGGTATTAAATTCAAGCATGAGTCAGCTTCCATCATCATGCCTTAGAGCGGCTTTTGTGAGGCCAAAAATTGCTTGAAAATCTCGTTAGACCATGAACGAGACGACAAAAGGGATAAAATTGCCGTCGTTTGCCGACTTGCCGACATGTTGAAAAATGTATGAAAATGATGAAAAAAGTGACCCTAAAGGGTCGAATTACATTTCCCTATTTTTTAGGTGGTAGATAGTAAGTGAAACTATTGATGATGATACGTGCATTCCATAATAATTTGGGTGGATCTGTTGCCCCCACCCTTAGAAAAAATGTGAGACGATTAATAGTGTTGAGAGTCTAAAAATTTCGTCTTCTCGACGAGACCCCCTAAAAGGTCGACCTTTGAGCTATTTGTGTGTCGTTTGTAACAGTTTCTAACAGTAAGAAGATCCATATGTCAAAACTAAAGTCTAATGGTTACAAGTTGAACAGGAAAAAAGTTTAACGATCATTAGCAAAGCTACAGCAGTTCTACTTTCCTCTCTAACGACCATATAAAAACTAGAGAAGACTGTGTGTGCATAATCACTAGGAAGTTTGTGATCCATGCTAATCCATAGGAAATGGGCGTTTTCTGTCATGTAGAAGATCTTGTTTTTCCCAACCATACTACCATCCAACCTTTCTGGTTAATAAGATCTTAGGGCTTGCCATCTCCTACAGAAGTCTCAACGGGGTGTTCATCCCAGTCTTCCATCATTTTGCCACCCCCAAGAACTAGAGGAGATGGGAATCTGCAAGCTGCATCACTTTCCTTATGTGTAATTAAGAGAACCTCCCCCTAGTATAACAAATCCGTTTCACTCATTAGGTAACGGGGTAATTTCCAGCCGCACCTAATTTGGGTGCGACTTTTATGGTCTTTCCTCATCAACTGCCTTATTAAAGATCTTCCTGGCACTTTATGACTTCAGCTCAGCAATCTCGTGCCCCTCTTTTACTATGGCAACTTTTGCGTTATTAGGCAACTTTTTTCTGCTTATAGGGCGAGGTCATTAGATGTGTGGCCTTGTGAGTTTGCTTGTTTACGCATGTTTGCCAACTTTTGTCACTTCTAAAAAGTGGTAATTAACTTACTTTTAATGGATTACATCTTGGCAAACAGCTATTACACCTTGCTCTATCATTTATGAAACAAACGTAATGCTGGTGAAAAACAACTTGGAAATAATTTCTACTTTTAGGAGATCACATCTCCAATTAGGATCTAGAGTTTCACCCTTGTCCTTCGACTTTTTCAGCTTGGCTTCAGCTAGTGCAGAGTGAATAAAGGGGATTCTTCAGTGACAAGAGTGATCTCTAAAAAGAACCAAGTGGAGTTGGAGCTCAGAAGGGTATTAGTTTCGCTAGCTACGAAGGAACAGACAAAATGGTTTGTCCTCAATATCTTCTTTTGTGTATTGAGGGTGCGAAAAACTTGTCTCTTGCCTCCCTTGAAGTTGTAGTAACGAAAGCAAGAAAAGGGGGTGACGAAAATCTCCTTTAGATCTGAGAAAAAGCAACATCGATAACAAGAGCCAACGGATTTTCCACACCACAAATTGGGACTTTTCTTTCTTTTCTTACACTAAAGCTTTGCAAAAAGGATAGAAAAAGTTTCCGATAATCATGATACTTTTCAAATGAAAAACTTTGCTGATGATGACATGTTTTTGCCCGAAAAAAGAACTCAAAATATTATTATTTCAAAGTTAAGGTTGACCTCAATAAAGTTAGGGTCTAAGAGTAGTAGGGGTCTCAAGATTACATGGACTGCAACTTTGCTACTCTAATGGGGACCATACTACTAGTCAGTGTACTGCCTACTGCAACATTTTCGCAAGAGAGAAGGCAAAGCCTCAATGACCTCCATTACGGAGGAAATGGCACATCCATTTGACCACATAGAATGTCAACATCTAGAAGGACACACACCATCTCGACCACGTCCCATTTTTGAACCTCATTACTTAGCCACTACACTCTCAAAATTGCAGCTATTCAGACCCCAATATCCAATCAATAACCGATAAGTAGTGATGTCAGCAAAAAATCAAAGATTAAAATCTGAAGAGTCTAAAGATTAATTTTTTTCTATCATCAAGAATGAATTTTGATGATATGAGTAATTTTTTTCGGTTGAGTAGTAGCCAAAAAGGTCTAATAGCAATGCAGCATTTTTTTCAGACTGCAGTAGATGATGTAAAGCTCCTATTGCTTTTATTCGACGCTGTGTTGTATGGTAAGTAAGTGTGCTCTATCCTACTACAGTAGTACAAATGCAACCTCTCAAGCAAAAAGCTAAAAAGGGCTATACTCCATCTTGGATGTTGTCAAGTTGCAGTAGTTGTAGGAGAACATAATCTTACTTCTACTACAACATCATATTTGACCAAGCAAAAGATTCCAACTTGATCCTTCTTGAGCTGTGAGCCTCAAAAAACCTTCTGTAAAAAGGAAGCCACAAAGTCTCTCTATAATAGATGAGAAAACTGTATTTGAAATCGATAAAGAAGTAGATTTTACTCTCATGTGGTTTTGATTTGAAATTAGTTCTGATCTGGAGCTTGAGGAGACGGCGAGGGTCGTCCTTCTTGAAGAAAATGCACAAGGCGGAAATCCCTGAGATTCCCGTAGATTCAATATTCTTTTGGGTAGCAAGAGAGAGAAAATCTTAATGGGAATCCTGTCTTTTTGGTAAAGCTGAAGAGGTCTCCTTCTTTTGAGATTCTAATCTTCTTCTCATCCACAATACAACGATTTCTAATCGATGCGTTAAGCTTTGCCAGTAGGAGGCGATGAGGACGAGATATCATCGCTGCTTAATGATTATTCAGCAGAAAACTCAGTTAAGAACATTTTGAGAGACTTTAAAGCAGTGAGAAAAAAAGATCATAAATCTAGACATAATTCTCACTGACAATGAGTGTCTCTAGCAATTTCCAGCCTCCGCCCCAGTCTTGAGTTTCAAATTGACGAGAAGAGCGTTGTGTTACATTTTCGAGACGGATGGGGCATCCAAAGCCTCTTTAAGGCCGCGCTTTGTGCTTGTGCGGTCGTCTCCTACACAGTGTGTGAAAATGCTCTAAATTGTCTCACTTCAACTGAAACTCTTTTCATGCAGGGTGCAAACAAGTAGCAACGTTCCGGTACACATTGTTGTAAGAAGTTACTTCTGTAAGCTGGACCGTTATTTTGTTTGCACCCTGTACAATCAACATTCCCTAAAATGAGACTTTTTTGGCCATTTTCAAACACTATGCAGTCCTCCTCCTCATGTTACTTGATGCATGCAACTTCTGCTCCACAGCCTCAATACCAATACGCATCAGCACTATACGCATTAATATGGAGCCCTTACCCATCCATTCTCGTGAAAATTGGATCAACTAAAGGAAGTAACAGTAAACAAACATGGTCACAAAAATCGATAATTGAAGCGTCTGTTAGTTACTTTGCAGGGAAAAGTTGTAATTTGCTGAACAATACGTATTCAAGTCAGGACCTCGTCTGAAAAGCCGGAATAATTACGAGAGTCGTCGTGTTGTAAAGTGCAAACAAGACAAAGTGCTATGTCCATTGCTCAACGCGCTTTGCATTCAAGTTTTTGACGGTGATAAATGGAATTTTATGAAGTATACAAAAGCACTTACTAACGAGTGAAACAAGCATGAACAACTTGACCAGCAAGAAAAATGACCTTACATTCCATGCGATGCGCCAGCAAGTAATGAAGAAAATGCAAAAATATGGCATAGAGACTTTAAAGGACTTGAGAAATAAGCTCGAGGCTCTTCTTCAAGCCTAGATACATTGTAGATGTAGTACAAAGTGCCAAAGTTGATGTTTACAGTCGAAAAAATACCCGAGAAAAATTGACGAGGCGTAAAATCAGTAAGAAACGCGCGTGAGCATGATCACCAAATATTGTTTAGACCGATTTGTTACCAAACGTCAAAATGTGACACCTTGAAACAATTTGGCAAGAAGGGTTCAGACACTCTACTGTGATAAGGAAAAACGTAAACAAACGACACATCAAGAGTTTTTCTGAGAACATATTTCGAATTGGAACACGAATGAAATTCAATCCTGGTGAGATGTGGAATAGGAACAAAGAGGCCAGAAAAGTGGTGGGGATATTTACTCAGTCTTTTTACTTTTTAAAGAGCTAGATACTGAATTAATGATCTTGGTAACTTGTCTTGTGATGTCCGCATTTTTTGCCCAAAACTCATATTTTCCCATGACGCTGATATCACCTTGCCCCCAGGGGGTAAGACACAAGAGGGGGAAGTAAATATAAATATGATGAATTGGGGTCACCCATCTAAGCGAAATTTTGCGAAGGGGCAGCAGACCAGACATTTGAGCTTCTACTGGGTTAGGTTACCAGAAGCCTCTGCTTATCTTGACAATCGAGTTTCTGGTCGGGTACCTCTCTCATGGAGGATTCTGTTTCTATTTGCCCAATATGATGATGTGCGTTGGAGTAGGTGAGTTTGCACACGCATCCCCATCATATGCGCGCTGCTGCTGCAACAAAGTAACCGGGGGGTGATTTCCATATTGTAGAAAATGGCGAGAATATTTGCGCCAACTCAGACGTTTGCCTTCTGTAGTTTAGATTCAAGATTCTTCAAAACCCTATAATCACCAAATGATAGATTTTCAATTGAAAAATTGATCGCAAAGTCAAAGCTGCCAAATCTTTGATAGAAGTCAATGAGGCTGAAAAATTGGCTTCCTTCTGGTCTCTTGACTCATTTAGGCTAGAAATTCCTTAGATGGCGCTGAGTGACATTCGGTCAAATGGAAGTCTTGCAATGCTCCCTTGAGAGTAGCAGAACCAAGGAGAGCTAGGAATATGTGTCACCTCCCATCAGATGCCAAATGTTGGCCCACTTTTTGCTACCACCCATATCTGGATTGTCATCTTACAGTAGAAACCCAGAAGAAAGCTCTAAAGATCATTCGGTGCCATCTTTCGCTCATTTTTCGACGTGTAAAAAGCATAGAGAGGATGCGGATCATCCATAAATGTTCCCCCTAGTGCTAGTATACACAAGCACTCTACTAAAGCTGATTATACTCGAGAAAATCCTCTACTGAAAAACACACCTTTTTGTTGCGGCTTTGTCTCCTGTTGTCTCATCTCTCATACTTGATGTTGATGTGTCCCAGATCGTTGACCTGGAAGACATTGTCTATAACTCCATGCAACAAAAACCTAGACAATACTAATAAGTAGTCATCTATCATCTTTTGTTGCAAAGTCACATCAAGCAAGAACTTCAGCTTAGCTGGAGTAGCACGTGTTTTGCTCATCAAGCGGTCAGCATCCTAGCATATGCGCGTGGGGTCAAAATAATCGATTTTTGTCTTGATTGCTCTGAGTTAGCTTCACAATAGGAGTCTAATGAACGCTTTGGAAAGCTGGAGCTTCATTTTAGAAGAATTTTAAAGGTTTAAAATATAAGCCACAAATTGATAGCGACGACCTTGTTGATTTTGATTCTGAAACACCACAAGATTTTCCTTTGAAGGAAGGTCTAGCAATGACTTTGTTTCCCTAAATCCACAAATTACAATGCGGTACACACACTGACAAAAACCACACCTAAGCATTATCTTGAAAGTTGAATAACGTACACTATGGCACAGTGCGCAAATAAATCGGATTAGCATTTAAGGCTTCGTTCGTTCAGTAGGTCTCGTCTTCAACGTTGTTGTCTCTTTCATCTAATTGTAGGCTTTAGAACTCAAGGTTAAAATGCAAGTTTCCAACAGAAAAGAAGTTGACTACATTACTCAGAAGCTGTTGCAAAGTGTTTGTTTTTGTATCTAAGCTGCTTAACAGTTAAAAGGAAAAGAAGCATTATCTCCATTAGAAGCTATGCAAAGCATGCAAATGACCTAGTCTTCTCACATTTAGCGAGCGAAGCGAGCTAAGGATCTAATCTGGAGTCTTGTTACTCAAAGCAAAGTTTATTTCAGCCAGCTTTAGGACACCACCAACCGTGTACACAATAGGCCACACAAATGTCCAGGTTGAGAAATGTCATCGTCGTCTTTGGCATGAATGGAAATGTCAGCAGTAGCCCTTCTTTTGTGTGATGTCTTATACATACCTAGGCTAGCTGAGCTTTGATAAAAAATTGGACTTGGAGACTAAATGTGGTGGTGATTCTTTGTGCCAAAAAAGATGGGGCACAATCATTTACTTCCTGGCTTCTATGCTTCTTTTAGATTTCTTGGAGGAGAATAAAGCTTTTTTTGTAAGAAGAGGAAATGAGCTAATGAGAAAGAGTCTTGACTTGAGAAGCTTACGTTCTAATCAAAAAAGATTCTGACTTAATTGAGTCTTTGATGCATTATCAAAGATTACTATTCTAAGGGAAAATGGAAAAGAAGACTTCTCAAGTGTTTTTATGGTCTAACCACAAATGACTGGAAAACAATCAACGCTTTTTTCCAAGTGGTGATTTTGGTTGCTGAATTGCTGTTTGACTGCAGTATTGTTGTGCTAATAAAAAGTCTAGTCCCCGAAAACAAGCCATTTCCGCCAGTAAATTGATGCTTAGATAGCTTAGAACCAAAAACTAATCATGGAGAACGGATCAATTTGAGAAAGAAGTTCAGTTAATACTAAAGTGAACAAGTAGAAGGCAATCATGAAAATGAGACTAGACTCAATTATCTTGTCTTTCTCAAGATTTGTTGGTCTCACGACCTCGGTACTTTATCATATGACAATGGACAAAATTGATGAAGCACTAGAGCTCAACATGAAAAGGGATTTTTTGCAGGTAGGCTTACCTCTCAATGGCTCAATAGATCCTTTAGATGCTTTTCTTTTCACTTTTGCTGCTTTTTCTGCTGGTTTCTAGAAGCGTAGGAAAATGGCTCCTTTATCCTCGAACTGAAACGAACAACTGATGATCAAGTTGAGAACTCTCATGCAGCAGACGCGCTCCCGGTTCTCAGCGCCGCTCATGACGGTCTGGTACACTCAGCGCCCCCCGGTACACGGTGCTCAGCAACTGATAGAGCGTCGGCCGTTTGGTTTTCAAAACATACTTTTCGACAGATCGGAAAACGTCGAAGTCAAAGCTTTTTACCACCCGCATGCTTTCACGCCGGATATTGATGATAAAGTGCTCAAAAAAGTATCAAAACTTGAGCTTTTACAGCACCGTCATCTAGGCTACTAAAATTGCTGACGCGTGTTCAGATATGGGGGCAACCGAACCGAACAAAAGTAGTCAAAATATCGAGGGTGCAATGGGTCATTAACAAAAGTTTTTCTGACATTTTTGTTCAAAATCATCATTTATTTTAAACTGGGAGCAGCTTGTAACACCTTTTGACCTTTCCTTATGACTTATTTTTAAAGTCTCAGGTTCAACTTCAGTCTTCACGAAGTTGTAAGTAACGTGCGTGACTTTTGGCTAATTTTAGGCCTTACCCTACATTTGATCCTTATTTGGCCGAAATGGCCAAATTGCGCGCGCAAAAAATGTCTCAATTTTGTGCTGAGTATTTTTGAGACACTGCATTGCAGTTGCTTGTCAAGAAAACACCTCAATCAATGCTAAAGAAAACCTACTAAAGGATTAGTAGCTGTTGAAACAACACAAGTCAAAAAGATTAGCTTTGTAAACAACTGAACTTTGTTTCAGTGGAAACTCTACTCAAAACGGAAAGTAGATCTTCTCAAACTGATCCATTATCTAAGATTATGCACGCTCTTGAAGTTCCTGCCTAATGCAACTTTGAGTTTGAGGACGCAACGGTTATACCACCAACGAACTTTCAAGGTAAGGCTTAAATAGGTAAATTAATTGGGGGTCTTATGTTCATGCTCTAACGTCGGCTTTAATCACGAACCGGGAATCTCCCCAAATAAGTCAAAGTGACAGAGATCATTGTCACTGAACTTCTATACATTACCCGCAGGTGATATTTGACAGGTGAATTATAGCTCGAGACATACTTGATATCTGAGGTATCTGGTCTGGTCCTGTTAATCAATCATTTCCTCGGGCCACTATTTACATTAGTTGGGGATGATCATCATCAAGAATTTTTTGGGTGAAACGATCTTTTTTTCTCCTTGAATAAAATGCCAAGCAATTTTCGAGAATTTGAGAGCCATTGAGAGTCTCTCCTTTTTATTGTGCTCCTAAATCCACATGGTGTACATTGGCGATAAAGTTGGGTATCGCAATGTTTGAAAATTGTCAAAAAGGGTCTCATTTGAGCTACTAAGGTTACTTTCCATAAACAAAAGCATCAAATGTATTATATCTAGCTTGCTTTGCACACATGAAAAATGAAACTTTTTTTCTTGATTTTCAAACACTGTGTTTGCCAAGAAAAAAAGAGAAAAATCTTCAATTTCACTGCACATAACCGAGACCCCCTTTTTTCTTCTGTGAAATCTCTGACAGAGAATCCTGTAAATAATTCAGATTTTATGACTCACCCTAGTAGTAGCATCACTAAGGATGTTGCTAGTAGTGCTAGAGCCCATCAATATTACATGCACAGTGGTTTTAAAGCCGAAAAGGGGAGCACATTTCACGTTTCATTCTTATGGAAATGCAAGTAAATGGGTAAGGAAATGATATATACAGAGACTCATCCCCCCTCCGCTCATTTCTTCTCAGCAAAGAAGTGGATAATAAAACGGAAGGATGATTCACTAAAACGCGCAAAGAAGCGCTAGCTAGCGTCCGAAAAACGTTATCTCTCATGGAGCAGTTGACTCACATTTATTAGGATCTTTCTGTATTACTTTCCTCTGCTACTGCCACCCCTAGACAAAAATTGTGTGGAGACAGCAATTTCTGTAAATCCCCTTCACTATCTCCTCTGGCACCCATTGCACCCCTAATGCTCATAATTCACTTGGGTCACCACGCATTCAAATCATTTCATTATTTGATAAGTTTCCCATTGCAGCAGCGTCATTGCAAATACAAAGAGAAGGGGAGACGCGAGAAAGTAATCAGACAAATTGTCTTGAGACTTGAACCAGACAAATTAGATTGCATCACTACCAATTTCATCCACTGTGCAATACGCATCTTGATTTCCCATTGCGACAGCACTGTGTTTGAAAATAGCTGTAAAAGTATCATGCAAGAAGACTATTGGACATTAGAGAAAATACAAAGATGAATTGTTCTGCTTGACCTAATAAAATTGCTTATTATTGCTTTGTAGTATGTGTGACTAATGACTACAAATTAGGTATATCTTCATTATCGGAACACTTTGAATTTGTTTTTCAATGACGTATTTTGCGGGGCCTTATCAGATGACTCAAATCAACTATGTATAAGGTCAACTCAACCTTATCTAAAACATTTTAGAGGCAACATTATGACTGAAAAGAACGAGTTTGGAAATCAGCAGCCTCCACCATATCCAGGTACCTTCCCTTTTTGATACCTACTTTTAAAATCTTACTAATCATTCCTGCTAGAGTATTGGAGCGCAATCGGAGCGCGAGTCGGAACGCAACTGCAACTGCGCAATTTTTTAGAACCCTGATCGCTTAATGGAGTGCTAAAAATTGCCTTTTTGCTTTGACTGCGCAGAAAAATTTCGGAGTGAAAATTGAAACCGTAAGTTCGGGCATTTCTGCTGTGGAGCGCAACTAGAGCGCAACTTGGATTAATCAATTAATGCTCTAGTTATTGGTTTCACAGGAGGATTTCAGGTACCGACACAACCAAATCCATATCCCCAGCAACCTTCAGCCCAATATCAACCCAATCAAAGAGGTGAACCCATAGTCCAGATTCAGGTGGGCCCTTCCTCTCAATTGGGACCTCATCCGGCCAATGTCACTTGTCCGCGATGTAAAAGCTCCATTCAAACCCGAGTTGAATCTGAGCCCTCGCCTACTGCTTGGATCATCGGTGGTATCCTCTGTGTTTTTGGGTAATCACTCATTTGTCTGAATACCTAAATCTTTTAAAGATGATTTGTTTTCCTCAGATTTTGGTGTTGTGCTTGCATTCCCTGCTGCGTTGATTCTTTAAAAGCTGTCACCCATACCTGTCCAAATCCCGATTGTAAAGCCTTTATTGGCCGATACAAGGGTGGAATTTAAAACAAATACAAGTTTATATTGCATGATGTCGAGTATACCTATATTTTCGTGATTCGGAATCCACTTTGTCTAGGAAAAGTAGAACATTAGGTTACTCTTCCGCATTGAAAGGGGAGGGTAGCAAAGTAGGAGGGAGTGCAGTGATCAGTTCTGACTGAAAAAAAGGGGTTGACATGCTAAGTGTTTCGGAACATCCCCACCGAGTCATTTTGCCGCGTTTTCTTCCCCCATTTTTCCATATCTCTCAGGTTTCAATTATGGTATAGTAGTACAAATATCGAACACAAAGCCTGAGTACTTCTATAGCTTTGATGATGAGGTTGGTAAACACTAAACGTTGCCAAAGCTCCTATAGAAAACACTCTATACTGGTGGGAAAAAAGTTGCCTGTCGGTACAGTTGAGGATTGAGGTCCTTGTTGAAACTTTCCAACCAACAAATTGGTTCAAGAAGCTACTACCAAAAAGTTTCTTCTTCTTCTACCTTTAGCTGCTGGTAGGCCTCACTCCCCTTTTACCTCTCGATGACACTCAGGATCGGAGAAAACTTCATCAATTTTGCCAACAGCAATTCCACCTTGGGTTAGAGAAGAAGAAGACTAAATGAAAAACTTGAGACTTTTCATCATTGGAAACAGTGGCCTGAAGCAGGACTTGGAGCTAAATTCTTTAATGAGACCTTTTAAACTCTTATTTAGCATTAGCACAAAAACCAACAACAAAAGGAGTCAAATGGTTGGTACAAAAGAATATTTTAGCAGTCTTTTCATGTGAATTTTCCTGCAATCTTAAGATTTCGGACTAAGTTAATTCAAGAATCTCTAAATGAATTCATAATTTACTTTAACAACATCTTTGTGTCCATTAATGCAAGCGTTCAATAAAGGAGTCTCCCCACATATGTCTCAATCATTTAAATCAATGTTTTTGCCGTTTTTGCCAACAACACCTTGGTGTTCATTAATGAAAGCGTTCATAGATGGAGTTCCTTGATTTACTTTATGATTTTGTTAAACAAACAGTGATGTTCCACATGGTAACTTCCCTGATTTATGGCGTAACGCCCATTCTGTTTTCCGTTATAAAAGGCAAAACAAAAACGTGTGCTACTCCTGCTGGCAGCTTTTTCCCTCTGACCCCATCCCCCCTTCGAAGTTACTTGGGGAAGCAGTCGTTTTTTCACATCATCAACAAACCCAGGAAAAAAGAATTTCTAGTCAGCGCCGCGGTCATTTTTCAGCTTCACTAAAGCCTAATGATTCTTGAATACTGCCTCCTCCAGCCTCAATGTCCATCTGTGATTCATTTATGCTGATGGATTCTCTAGAAGACAATTAGAGAGATAACGTGACAAAACCAATGAAAGTCTGAAAGCTGTTTCCTATCCTGGCTTTCTCTTATATAGAACAGAACCCCTTTGCTTTAGAAAAAGCACCTGTCAAAACGACTGAGAAATATCCCTAGTGCGGACATTGTGCTACCTTGAGTGACAGCCAATTATTTTGCAGTGACAAAAATTGAATAATGTTGTTGAATCGTTCGTTGTCTACGCAGAGGCAGTTGCTTTGAGAAAGAGTAGACACAGACAATTTTTCTTGTTCTGCCTGTTCCCAAAACAATTTCTTCGAAGAAACACATAACCAGAACTACTTCCAAGGCAACAAAGCCGTCGAAGTAAAAGGAAAAGGGGGAGTTAGTACTGCAATTATCGGAGCAAAAAAGTTACAGAACAGCAGCAGCTGTTCACTTGTTTCAAAAACTAATAGAAATTCCAAAGGTTTTGTTTTACTTTTCTCCCTTTATCTTGATGATAATCTTTCAGTTTCAGAAACGCAGTTTTGACGTACAATTTCCTTTTCTTCTGTTTTTTTTTTTTTTTTTTTTTTTTTTTCCAGATTTCCAGACCTGTTCAAGATCATTTTGAAAAGGATCTAGATCAGATCCTTTATTTCGAAATGGATCTAGATCAAGATCCTTTGCAGATCACCTCCAAAAAAAGGATCTAGATCTAGATCCTTTCCAGATCACCTCCGAAAAAAGGATCTAGATCAAGATCCTTTTCAGATCACCTTCAAAAAAAGGATCTAGATCAAGATCCTTTTCAGAATTTTGTCTTTCAATTTCCTTTTTTTTTTTTTTTTTTTTTTTTTTTTTTTTTCGAGGTGCACTGATAAGGTTTCTTTCATTATCACGTATCTACTAATGAAAAACTGGCATTGGTATCATTACTGAAATCTTTTCCCTTAATCCTATGAATCATTGATTCTGTTGGGACTTTCTTTGGGCAACTTTTTCATCGCATTGTCCCAAAGAGATAGTACATTATCTCTGTTGCCTCCTGGCTTCTCTCTGGTGTCTACTACTAATGCGTCGAACTTAATTGTCTGGGTTGATTCCATGTGTAGCGACGATCAGACAATACGAGAAGAGTAGTCAGTCTGGTAGAGTTGAAAGTCTCGCGGGAACAGCCATCACTCAATCAGCTAATCGCTTCAAGCTCTCTCATGGGAATCATCATCTAGTTGGCGGGCATTTTTAGAAAGCTACTTCAACTCTGCATCCATCCATTATTTGTTGTTGAAGAGTTTTTCAAAAGTCAAAATTCCCATCTTTCACACAGAATTTCAATTCCTGATGCATTTTTACTACTAGAGATTTACAAAATTTAAGATACATAGAGCAAATGTTTGAATAGATTCCATTTTTAACGCATCTCTCCTAATTGACGCAATCTACGGTAGTAATTTTCAGGGAATTTTTTTTAAAAATTCACAAAAAAAATACTGCAGATTAGATGCAAAAATGAGACTTTTTTGTCAAGTTTAAAAATAAACGACCGTTTTCACATTGTGCTCAAAAGCCGATTATCATTATGCAGAACATTTTTTCTCCTCCTCCTGCGATGCGATGGAAAACGAAAAATGCATAAACAGAGAAGAGTTGAGTAGAGCTTTCGCATCGCATCTAGTGTGAAAAAAATTCTGAAGACATTTGTGATGGCTCATTTCTTCACGCATTTAGAAAACAAGCTGGGTGATGAATGAGCGTAGCGATGACAGTTCTACAGTCCGCAATTTCTGGAAAAAGAAGGGGTAATCTGATGATTTGGAACATGCGGTCTAGAATGGCCAAAACTATTTCGTCTTAGCTTTCTTGAAAGGGAGAAAGAAAATTAGCGTTGTCTGTCACACTTCATTTTCCGGGCAAAACCTGCCAATTTGGAGACGGAGAAGAAGAAGCCACCTCAGAATTCCTTTCTGCTAGATACCTTGACAGATGGAAAGAATGTTTCTGTTTTGAAAACCTACAATAATTCCATTTCAGTTATTTTCAACCTATAATTTCACGGTTTCTTCTTTTCAAAACTGAATTAAATTAGATTAGTAAAAAAAAAAAAAAAATCGGCTTCCTACAAAATGGTTAGATGGCGTTTATGAAAACCTTGTTTCGATTTTGACAAATTCTCCCGATTTTGTTGTGACGAATTGCTTTGAAGTTCCGATCAGACACATAATTTATATCATCTTTGTATCATTTATCTTGGAATTCTGTGGTAAGCAAGACTCTAGTTCATGGTTTTCTGGAGAGTTGCTCAATGATCCGAAAGGCAATAACTCCTTGCTCATGTTCTCGTTCTTCAAGAGTGTTGCCAATGAATATAAAAAAGAGCTGGTCTGGCCCTATATCCTGTCTCCCCTCAAATTCTAGCACCTTATGTCAAAAGCCATTCAGCAACTCTCTGTAGACCAAAGAATTGGCAGCAGATGATTTTTGGTGGTTGATGATGATGAGATGAGCAGTTTTCCCCTTCTTCTTCGTTTCCATCCTCAACCAGAAATCCCTGAGCAGTCGTAATGCTCATCTTGTCTCTGTTTTTATCACCTCTACCACCTCCCATATGTTCTTTTGAGCTCAAATATTGGTTCAGCCTTTTACTCTGGTAAGTGATTATGTCAACACTACTAAGGGAAAAGGTGTCATATTTGAAAGGCGTGGCAACCTTCACCTTTCGGCCTTTTTGGCAAATGACCTGGGATCAAAGGCTCTTTTCCGGATGAGGCAGCAAGCACTAGATATGAATGTCAATAGAATAGAGTTTGTGCTGGAGTAAGCACTGATGCTCTCTACTCTAGCCAATTTGCTCCCTCTCTGTTTCTGAGGAAATGGAGTGGAAACAAGCCTTTGTAGCCTTCAGGGCAAAGACCAAGATGAAGCCAAGAAAACAAAGCATCATAGTCCTTGAAATAAGACATGAAATTTTGGGAATTATTTTTTACTAAAACTTTTAAAAAACAAGATATAAAATTGGTTAGATGGCGTTGATGTAAACATTTCCTTAATTTAGACTTTTTAAAGGAATTTTCAAACTGTGCTTTGATGAAGCATCTTTTCTTTGTCTTTCAATTGTGCAAAAGAAATGGTCATTAGTCAGGGTTGGAGTTCTTGGCAAAAACCAACAAAGTCATACCTGAGGCCAAAACCACAGAAGCCACAGCAAAAATTGTAGCTTGGACTGATTCCATTGATTCGTCAATCAATCAAGTCACAAAATGTTGCAGTTGTGGGAAAACTTTGAAGTGACTCCTCTTGTTTTTCTCTCATGTCATCATCAACACAACAAGTTTTGGACAACTGCAGGATTGACTGACATATGTTACCAGCTGAAAGCTATTTTGCATGCTTCATAATGCAAGAGATAATTACCAAATCTTCTACCTTGTCTATTACATTTTTCTGCCTCAGGAAATCGATAGGAGATCTCAACAGCTGCAGCTCTAGCCCAGATATTTGTCAGTATTCATGGATGTCGATTGGGCTCAAGGGTAACTTTGCAACGAAAAGCTTAGCAAAAACACCATCTAGTGTAGGGTGAAAATTGGATTTTCTTCCGGTATGTCTAAGTGTTTGTAATTTCACCCTCAAAAAAGTTTCTTTTATTAACAGCAAGCGAAAAATCAAGTAGAAAACAATTTTTCATGTTTTTCATAATTTATCTTTAACCATTAGCCGTCTTGTAACGGATCTCCAGGGTTTACGTTACCATCGAGGACATTGGCTGGAAAGTTATCACCCGGTATATTGAGGGGTACGATCATATTGTGGGCCACAAATTGTTGCTGTTCCACCTTGGTGTTGTAAGGCTCTTTTTGCGAAGTCCAAACTGCTTCAACCCGAATTAGTGATCCCACCGGATACGTTACAGGAGATACACCCAAAGTTGTCCCGATTGGTACATCGACTATTGCTGCAGTTTTTCCTTCGTCATTGGTCAAGTCATAAAAGTAACAAGTGACTGTAGGGTTGGGATCGTCGGCTCGAGTTGCACTTGGTAATCCTTGCACCGTAACCGAACAAGACACGGTGACTTCCTAAATTATGTAAAAATAGGTTAGGTACCATACAACTTAGGTTCAAATGTAAAAACTCACTGAATCCGAGTTGCTTGCTGCCTGTTTTTGTCTGTTTTCTTCGTCCTCAATGGTCTGGATACCAAAAGCCGTCCCGCTTACCACAGCCATGGCTGCAAACGCTAATATAGGAACAAATGTAAATCCGAATTGCCTATCAATTGAGTTGGTTCCGAAGGCTTGAATTGATGATGCGGATTTCCATACTTTTTTCGCATACTTTTTGTAATTGGACAGTCCCTGAAAACATTTCAAAGCAGAGAGGAGGTAAGCGCGAGCATAGTTTAAAAAATTGAAAATCATACTTGTCTTAGGGAAGGTAACCTTGATTTTTCTTTGATGTTTTCTTGTCTCTCCTTGATGTTTTGTTGTCTTTCTTTTAAGTCAGCATTTACATTTTGGACATAATTTGTGTAGGTTGCCAAACCTTGATTGACAAAAGAAATCAAAGGCGATGATGGTTGTTTGGCACTTTGTTTTTCATACAGATTTGCTTCAATAAATGAAGAACCTTTCTTTCTTCTGGAATCACCAACATTTTTTGCATATTTTGCATAAGTATTCAAACCCTAAATCAGAAAGATTTGTAGCTGAATTCTGGTTTTTTAAAATTGTCAATCTTACTTCATTGACCCATGTTTCTACGGTACTTGGTTTGGCACTTTGTTTTTCATACAGATTTCCTTCGATAAATGAAGGCCCTTTCTTTCTTCCATTAACATTTTTCGCGTAATTTGCATAAGCATTCAATCCCTAAATTAAAAAAAAAAATGTAGCTGTAATCTGAAGAGTTTTCATAAAATTGTCAATTTTACTTCATTAACCCATGTTTCAACGGTACTTGGTTTGGACGGGTTTTCTGAGTCTTCCCTATCTTTGCAATCATTGTAAACATTCCAATCCTCAATGACATTCGAAACCAATGATGTTAAAAAGGATGGTTGGTCCCTCTTTTCTTCTGAGACTTCTCCAGAGGTAACCAATGCCTTATGTTGATTGGAAATTCGATTGGCATATTGCTGTAATGCATCTAGACCCTAATTCAAAAATAGGTATTTCAGATTCTCTAATTGGAAGACTTTGGTGTAAATACTCACTTGTGTAACGAGAGAACTCATCTTTGATTCATTGAAACGTTGAAACACTGAGCACTTCACATTTCACACCATTTTGATTGACCTTCTTTTCTTGACAACTTTCCTACGACTAACGAACTACGTCCAATGTCTGCTGCACCTAACCTGGGTCGGGTCATCCACCAAATGAAAAGTGCTAGTGCATACCTAACTGCCCTTGTACTACATTTCAACCTGTCCCCGGCCCCGGGGTTGAAACCGGTTCCAAGTAGGGTGGACAGGGACACAGGACACAATTCTATAGATCATAAATTAGTTTACAACAATTGCGCTCCAACAGTCTTCTTACCCATAAATCCCAACCGAAAAAGTCTAAATCGAGGTCATTTTCTCCAAAATCTTAAATGTCCGGAAGTCAAAGATGGTTACAACAATTGACACTTTGTTTTCGCCCACTCGCCAAAGCAATATTTGAAAACAGGTCCACTCTAGCTATACACTGTAGGATGTAATCTTTGGCTAGTGAAAGAAAAACTATTGACTCCTCCTGGTCTTGCTCCTGGTGACTTCCCTCAGCCAGTTCGGTGGAAGGAGGCCTTATCGCAAGTCCTATCTATTTCAGGATTTTAGAACATTTTCATCGCGCAGGCCGTGCAGTAACAACCTACTTACTCTATGGTCAACATTTCCATTCACTGCTTTGCCTCCTGAATCGCGCCGCCCATCTCTCTAATCAGAAGAAAAAGACCTTTAATGGCCTATTGAAGGTTACATATTTTGGAACAGTCAAAACATTTGTTTCTGGGAATGTTCAATTTCAATGCTGATGTTTCATTTCATACAAAACCACATTTTTGCTTGTCGTTTGATGAGTAATTCTGGGAAAGATCGTTTGCATATCACGGTGGGTTTTTTCACCACACATCAAGCAAGCAACCACTCTGATTTCGTTCAATAGCAAATTGAGATCAATGAGATGCAAGATGATGCATTGAATGAAAGGGAGGAGAGGCAGGTCGTCTCATCATCATCCTGGCATCATCCTCTTTTTTCCACGTATTTTCCCTCAAAAAAACATGCGATGATGCCGCCATCATAAGGCTTTGCATCATATGCTGTTTTGTCGTTTATGCAAACAGCATCAATGGGATCACGGCAAATCCTTTCCAGAGCATAGGATGAACAGTGAACAACACAAAAGATAACAGAGAGGGAGGGCCGAGGGAGGGTGCAGCAGAACAGCAACTAATGTCAACATTTATGCGGCTAGTTTAACCATCATCGATTTTCCCGTAAAATCACCAGTCTGGTGAAATGGAATAGGCCATTAAATAGCAAATGATGATATCGCGCGCGCGACTATTTCTCACCACCCTGAGATTTTCGTTGCTACTTCCCAACAAACGATAGTTTGACGTGTCCATTAAGACGGAATGATTACACTTTTTTACATAGAATTCATTTGGCAAGAAGAAGGCATGATGCATGTCTGTAATTTTCAGTGAAACTCTGGAAATAAAAGGAGTCATTTTCAAGAAAAAGATTGTCCTTTAATGCTACTGCATCTCCGCTATAATGGCCTTTTGGTGCGAACTGCAATCAAATCTCATTGAGAGAAGAAGAAGAAGCAGAGCTTTCATTGATGCTACCGTGAGTAGCTCTATAAAAGATAAGAAAGTTTAGTGCCTGAAAATCCGGAAAAGTCATCAAAGTTTGGGCTGAAAGTAGACACTTGAGTAGCTAATAAAGTAATGTGAACTTTTAGCGATGCTAGCGAAACAGATTTTTCTCACCTCATGCCAAGCATATCAAGTTACTCAAAAGTGCTAAATAAGATGATGTAGATGGCCCATAAAAGTCAAGTTTCCTGTCCGCCTACCCTAGAGTTTCTGAGTTAGATAGGGGTGAGAAAAACGGGCAGTGATTTATGATGAAAAGTTGTTGTTTACAAGCTTTGATCGTTGGACGATGATGATGATGATGTAGATCAGTCCCTAGCACGCGTCTTCTTCGTTCTTGTTCCTCAGATCATCAGCTAAAGAGATGAGCAGCGTGGGATTCGCAAACAGTTAGAGTGGTGCCAAGATTTATGGCCATCCGAATCTGGTCTTTTCCTCACAAATAGAGAGGAGCTAGCAAGCAGAGAAGATCCTACTGATGCAAAAATCGATGTAATAACAACTCTACTACATACAACAAAGCATCATACGCCAGAAGTGATGGATGTGACGAGCAAACAATCAACTTAGAAAGCAGAAAGAGTTGGTCTATTTCGATTTTTCTAAACACTCTGATTCATTCTCAATTTTTTTTTTGATACATGCACAATAAAAGTGCACGTCACTTACTACACATGTGAAGAAAGCTGAGTAATGCTTTTGAGAAAAACACTTGTGTTTTCAGTAGTCAGTACATTTATAGAAGGAAAAGGAAGATGGCGGATTTTGGAACAGATCCTGTAAGTTGTAATGATATTTTCAACAAAGAAGTAATGCTCAAGACTAACAAGCAAGAACCCCAATTACCATCTTACTCACATCAAGAAATCAAAGGGTCCCAAGTAGCAAAAAACCTTTACCTGAAATACTACTTAGGACCGCAATTTTAGTATAACTTCACTCTTTAAAGATTAGATCCTAAAAATCACATTTTCCCTTTCAATGTCAACAATAGAGTTCATACAAAAAAGAGTTATCTGATCAGAGAAAGGCAAAAAAACTTTTGTGCAACAGAAGGGCAATAGAAAATGACAATATTTTTTTTTTCATTTTTGCGTCATTGTTCCCATTTCATATTTTGCTAGTATACTGTAAAGTAGGAACAGAAGATGGCGGATTATGGAACAGAGCCTGTAAGTTTCAATCATATTTTCAACAAAGTAATGCTCAAAGACAAACAAGTAAGAACCAATTACCAACTCACATCAAGAAATCAAAGGGTCCCAAGAAGGACAAGTGTACCCAAGTTCATGAAATCAAGTATTCGCAAGTATCATAACTTTTTAGAAATACTATTCAGGATCGCGATGCAAAAGGTACTCGCGGTCAAATATCTTATTTTAACTTCATTCTTTTTCCAAGGTGAATGTTTTCTGCACTCATTGCAATCAAACTGTTCAAACCAAAACCGAGACGAAAGCTGGAACTATGGCTTGGATTATTGGAGGTGTTCTTTGCCTAATCGGGTAATTGTCTAATTTTCGGAACAAATATAACTCATAATGATGATAATCGTCAACTTTATCATAACTTTCAGATTATGGCCCTGTGCTTGCATTCCCTGCTGCGTTGATTCCTTGCAAAATGTTTCGCATTCATGTCCAAACTGCAACATGCATTTGGGACTTTACAAAGCTAAATTGTAAACCATGAAAATAAAGATTTGGCGAGCGAAGCGAGCTTATCCGACTACTTGAAAGGATTTTTGGGTAGTACATGATCCCCAACAAATGTTCCCATCTTTAGGCTTAACGGTTCAATGGCCACAAAGAAACCCTAATAGCCTGAGGAACATTTTTTCTGGTGACAACATCACCCTTTTGAGCCTTCATAACTCATTACGTGCCATCGTAGATCATTGTGGTATGCAACGTGAGCGTTGTGGCTACATACAAAAAAGGAGAGACTTGATGGTATTCATTGGAAAATTCAGCTGAATAATGGTCAACCAATTTCCTGTTATTCAACTCATTATAATGAACTTTGTCGGAGCGAGGTGGGAAACGAGGTGATACCGAAACCCTAATTGCGATTTGATTTGAATTTACTTTTCCGATAATCCCTGGTCCTGGTGTGAATTCACTCATCCTTTTGATGTTTTTGCATCATAGTATTTATAGTAACTGTAATTTCACGGTTGTACGCAAATTGCCGAAGCCCCCGTGAATTTCTGTGTTAACAAATTCTTTGTGTCCAAACGGATTATCATCAAAAATGTCCCCATAATAGAACATGACAGGGAAAGTAGCATATATGATCACAATGTGCGAAAATTGCCAAAAACGTCTCACCTTTTCCTAAGTTTCGATTCTTTTTTATCACAAGAGGAGCGAGACTTTTTGTGGTGAATTTCAACCACAGTGTCTATTGAATATGAACTGGACTCATAGAAGAGGGGAGATGGAATTGAGCCAGTCATCTGGTATTCCTTTTGATCTACGTCAAATTCTCTGAACGGAAAAATGAAATTGGGCAGAAAGAAAGTTGAACTTCGTGGTACTGTATGAGAAAGTTCTTCAATAGAAGAATTAGCCGCATTCTTAGCTAAAGAAGAGAGAGAAGATGTTGTATACTAGAAGAAAATCGAGCTAGCAAGCGCTAATGTCAGAGATTTTTCTTTAGCTGCTCTCCTTTAAGACAAATAATGATGGTCATTAAGGGTCTAAAACGACTCCCACGATTTTCGTTTGCTTCTTTTAGTTCCCTAAAAGATTCGTCCAAAAAATCACTGCTCTCCCTTCCAATTTGCGAAGATGGAAGAAGGAGAAGATGCATTTTAAAGTGGATCTTAATTTTACGAGGAGATGATATTTCGTGAGCCGAACAGCAAAAATCTTGACACAATGAAGCTTTGCCGACATCACAATTCGGTTTTTGAAGGTCGATGCAGCAGCAGATGAAGCTCCATGTCAATTTTGACATGAAGACATAGCATCACGATTGGATGAACAAAAGTGGGAACCTCTTTATCATACTAATATGGTCCATGGGCGTAGTTTTTAGCGTTCGAAAATGTTGAAAAATCAACAAAAATGACTCATTTGAATTTTCGCGCCAAAAATTGCTAAAACTGCATCTATATTCAAATGTAGATTATTACCTCTAGTATTCAAATTAGTGTATTAAAGAGGTGCCTTAGGAGGCATTTCAATGTGTCATAATTTTTTTAAGGAAGCCAGATGTGATATGCATATGCCCCATAAATGGTTAATAGAGAAAGTTGAGCTGAATTTTTAAAAGCCTCGTAATATGCTAGATATAGTCGTGAGCACCTAATAAACTAGTTAAGAAACTCAATTTCAAAATTCAGAAGGGCTGTGTGGTTTTTAGAAGAAAAGAAAAACCTTTGAAAGAAAGAGGATTTCATGATGCATGAGAAATGCTGCCTTAGCCGAAAGATAGCAGTTGCATTTGCTCTTTGTGAATCCTCAGAAAAAAGTAGGAGCAATGCAAAAGCAGCAAAAACACTCTGGTTAAAAATTACTAAAGATAAAATTCGGAATTTTAAAGCTTTTCATTACAAGAAAAATGTCAAAAATAGGAAAATTAGTTTATAAACACAACAGTCAACACCACCAGACTTTTTGGGAAGAAATTGGTTCATGAGACTTATTTTTGATAATTTTCTACATTGTTGTCTTATGAGGACGACTCTATTAGAAATTCAGGCACACAAATGGCAAGGACAAGTCGGTGCAACTGCATTTATGCTTTTGAGTATGTTTTGTAAGGCTTATGCTAGTTCTACGACGACGAGGACCAAATGTGGCATTTTGCATCCTTTTTGGCAGCGTATTGAACATGGAAAGCTAGAAGTGATTTTCCAGGCATCTTCTCAAGGGAAAAGGTGCGATTGCTACCTTCGAAAAGGAGGCTTTAGGTTTATTAAACTTTCATAGTCTTCTTCCGATTCTAACGTTAGTAAATCCCTATTTCGTTCTTGCACTTCTTTTTTTCTCTCCTTTGCAGTAAAACTGTAAAAAAAGCAACTGGGAAACAGGATCATAAGTTAGATTAGATTTTTTTTTCGTTTCTCGTTTACTGTCGCAAAGCACAATTGGGAAATTGCAATCTGTTTGGAGTTGGATAAAAACCAAACTTTCAGGCTAGATTCTTAAAAAACTTCAAAAAAAAAAATGTTGTAGAGGTTGCGTGGCGGCTGATTTCCTTACGGGGATTTTACATTTGACTTGACCAAAATTATTCTATTTGACAAAAATAAATTTAAGACGCTTCGCTTCAGAAAAAAAGCTGCAAAAAAGTGCGGAAAAGATGGGGTTTAAGAAAAAGTCGGTGTGAAGAATGAAGGTATGTTAATTGTAACAGCTGGAGCAAAAACAAATGCTTTCTTCTCAAGATGATCGTCTTCTTCCCCTTCTCAAATACACTGACTACCGCAGTAGCCATAGTAGTGTCTATAAGACAATCATCAATCTTGGCCACACCATTTAGTGAACTCTGACCGAGGAATTTTTACCCAATGAATGCAGCAGCGAATGCAAAAGACTGTAAAAAAAGGGGTAAAAAAAGTAGTGAAAATGGGCCCAAAATCGCCCAGATTTTTTTTTTGTCTAAACTAAACGAGGATTTACTGAGGGAATTTCCAATGACTCGTAAAGCTACAGCAAAACGTTCTTTTTGCATAATAAATTCTCATTTTAAGGAGGGTACAGAGGAGGATAAGTGACATACCAAAGCTCTCTACAACAGCCGATTTTGAAAGACTCGAATTTCAGTAGAGTTCTACTATCATCTCTTCGCGCTTTAGAGTAGGGTCAAATAGTCATGAAAACAGGATAAGCAAGGAATTTTTTTTCAGATCTCGCACATGTTTTCAAATAGTTTCCTAGCTTATAGACTTTGCACATTTTTTCGGCTGTTCTTTTACTCATGTAATCTTATCTTTATGATTATTTTGAGGAAATAAGAGACCACCCTAAAATGTCTACTGGAAGTAATTAGTAGCAGACATAGAAAAGGGCATTCAGATGCGATGAACAATCGTTTATCATCAGCAAAACGAGGAAAAAGTGTACTGATGAGCCTTTGCTGTTCTAGTAGTGCATCTACCCCTACCATATACCCCAAGTGCAAAATTAGAGATAATTTGCGCACACTAAAACAGAAAGCATCTGCTAGCAAAGCATCGTTGGTAATACACAATCTGTTGCACTGGAAAAGCGAGAAGAAGACAAAGTTTTGTATGCTGCCTTCCTTGTGAAGTTGTAGAAATGTGCATCTAGATTTATTAATCTTCTCAACTATCCAAACAAAGAGAGTTTGAGAGAAGAAGAAGAAAAGTTTGTCTGCTTCTTCACTAGTTTTCCGTACTTTGAAAACTCCCTGTTTTACTAATAAACAACATGCATTCATTTTCGCTCCGTAGAGAGCTCCAGAAGAGCTTTCGTTCGTCGTTTAATTAGATAAAAAGCCTTTTTTTACAAGCCAGGATGTTGCTACTACTACACCACCACTACTACTCGTCTGTATCCTATCAAGAATGCATTTCATGCCCGATCGCTTCGTAGCAACAGCAAAACTTGATCTCCTCTCCAATTTTGATTGAAAATACTGCATCCCCTGCAACATCTGCGCGAGGAACTGAGGCTTCTTCCTGTGGCTTTATTGGAGGTGAACTCCTAAATCCTGACCTTCACCAAAAAAGGCTTGAAATCTTTCTGGCCTCAAAACTAAAGCAATTCAGCTTAAAAATACCCAGTAACTCTAACGGAAGAGAAAATGCTTATTGCGTGACTGGATATTTAAAAAATGCACATTCCTCATGGTCGTTGCCCTTTGGCCTAGAAGGATTTTAGGCCTACTGCACCGCGAGATGATATTGCTGGCCGGCTATTTTGCGTCAAAACCATTGCAAACCAACCGAATAGTGGTAGTGGTTGAGAACAGGTACCGTAAAGGAAGCAGGAGAACCTCAGCAGTAGCGGCAGCTTGGGTAGTAACCACTGGACTGCGCTGCTGGTTTCTGTCTGCTTCTTCTCTATGAGAAACTTCAGGTGACTTTTAGTAACACAGGTGAGTTTCTCCACTCAAAACCTGTAGAAAATAGCAAAAATGGTGGTTTTCAACCAATTGGTTTGGTTGCTGGTTTTGTTGGATTTAGTGTGTGTAAGTAAAATTTCAGTTACTTGGCTATAATCAAGACTAATTAGCTAATTAATTGCTTTAATTAGGCACTACCGGATGGTTTGAAGGAAAGCACTTTGAAGGAAAAGTACAGGATCAAAAAGCCCATTTATTCCAAAGATATAAACAGCAAATATAGAGTCTCTAAAAAAGACTTGGAAATCAAGACAGTTGCTTCTTCTTCCAATGTTGGTCCCAGCTATGAGATTGTGCAAATGGCCAAGCATCCATTAACGGTGAAAGAATACATGGAAAAAGAGGAAAAAGTCAGAGCTAATGATGCGAAAGACGAGGTAAAATGCCAGATCTACTAAATAATGCAAACCCCTTCTTTCTTTCAAAAAAGAATCCTGCTATGGTGAAAGTTTGATTTTTATCTTCTGACGTTTTTGCATCGATCCGGATGATGCACTAAAATACCAATACAATCGAGTCACAGTTTCCAAAACTAGATTTCTTATTTTGTATTCCAGAAAGAAAAACTTTGTATGGCGGCTCGCAAAGAAATGTTTCCTAATTTTTTGACTAAGTTGGGCCTCATTACTCGTATGATTGATGACGTCAACGACTTTCGCATCCGTCTGAAGCGGTCACGAAGCCGCATGAACGAAGAAGGGGAAAAAGACTTGTCTTGGGACAGCAAAGCCATTTCTCGTCTGACTGGTAGTACTAGTCCCACTGATGATGTCGGTCTTTCTGTCGAGGCCACCGAAGCCATTTGGAAACTTAAGAAAAAAGCCAAGCTAGAGGACGCTGGCTTGGCAGTGTACAAAAAACCATTGTCCAAGAGGAAGACCAATAAATTGGGCAAGGCAAAAAGAAAGCATCGATTTGCTAATAGGCAAAAGACCCAAACGGATAAAACCCAAGTCGTAAGTGTTTTTTTTTTCTTTTCGCCTTGAAAGTTATGAAAAAGTCGTGAAACTATGTAGTGCAGAACGTCTTTCATTTTGACGAGATTTTCATCACAATTTTTTTTTCAGCCATCGTGTTATGGATACCAATACTTATACGCTGTAGATGCTGTGGATGACAATGGGTTTCCGGATGTGGAAGTCTTCCAAGAATACTTTTCAGACTTGACAGATGACAAATTAGCTCTTCAGCTGACAGACATCATGAACCAGTGCTCGGAGCCCATCTTGGCCGACAAATCAACGTCATCACGTAAGAATCCTTTGGATGCATCACAAAGCCTTGGCAAAAATGATCATTAGGATCATGACGATGATGATCTTAGGTGTGTTCCTATACCTTTTTTGTGCATTTTTCAGGTTGCCCTGAATTCCGTAGTCATCGTGCTTGGGAATCAGATTTGCTGGAATCCGGATCCGGATTCAGTATTCCCAAAGCTTGTCCAGAAGCCTGCCTGATTGATTCCGATTGTGATATCGGTGAAGTTTGCTGCTCGAATGATTGCGGAGGACATACTTGTTACCGTAACAAAAATTATGCAACTAAACAGCGGAGCCTTTGTCAAGATGCCGATGAAATCATGAAATGTGTTTACAATAACATCAAGAAGAAAGTGTGTCCGGAACAATGGCAGTAAAATAATTCATTCTTTTTTATATCCATCATCTTATTAGTATTCATTCTCAATAAATTCAATGCTTTAGAATTTAACTTCGAAAATTTTAATTTTTTGCGTCCAAGGTTGTGTGATTTTTCATTCAATGGATTCAATGTTTAGCGCAAACACACCTTCTCAGTTTTTGCTGAATTTCAATTTCTGAAAACAGACAACTTCAAGATGGCCTCGTTTTTTGAAGATTCAAGCAAAGCTGTGACGGAAATACGAAACGATTTGATTTGCCAAATTTGTGAAGGTCGTGCCACACCAGGAAAAAGTCATTGGTATCGGTGCAAGAAGCAACATTTGATTTGTCAAGACTGCAAGAAAAGCAACGGAAAATGCTCTTGTGGTAAATTAATTTTGGAAGATTATTGCAAGATTATCGAAAAATTGATGAATGTAGGCTTGATGCAATGTCCACGTATTATGACAAACTCTGGAAAAGCCACTGAAATCCATCGATGTTGTCGATCTGTTGACGTCAAAGACATGCTCAATCATTACAAAGATCATGGCTTGTGTCTTGGCGTTATGTCAAAAGGTACTCATCCAATTAAAAAGTCTGGCACTTACACTTTGGCTCAACCAAATATTATCAAATGGTTGAGCGATGAAGTCGAGTTTGAATACGACAAGAAAACCTTCATTTATGAAAGTCTCCGCAATGGGGAAAATCTCTACTTTTGGGTTTACTTTTTTGGATCCGCTAGCGAAGCAAAAAACTACTCTTTTGAACTGAAATTCTTTGGACCAAAAACGTCTAATGTTTTCAATGGTCAAGTAGTTCCTATTGATGAGTTTTTTGATGAATTTGTCAAAGCTGGGAAGTGCTTTACAATGTCAAGACTAGTATTCAAGGCTCAATTCGTCAATGAAGATCTTCAATTTGAATATTCACTTGAAATCAAGAATTTGAAGACGGAAATGAAAGACGAAAATTACGAATCTGGTATTTCTGATAACGATGAATAAAGGCGAATCCTATGATTCCGGATACTGTTTAATTTGATAAAAGGGAACGATAGGCAGGTACACATACTAGATTTGGTCACATGGTTAAAGTCTTAAATTTCTTCCAAATTTCGAAATGTTTCTTCAAGAAGGTCATCAATGTCCTCTTTCGTATTACAATTTCGTCGTTTACCAGGCAAAAGATCAATTTCGAATGAGGGTCCGTATTCCTCAAAGAATGGATCACAATCTGGTATATCCGAAGGCAAGTCCTCGCCTCTTACAAGAAGTCCAGTCAAGAATGTCCAAAATCTTGCAGCATTGGCAGGATTATAGCCACCGCCACCAAGTAGAAGAGTAGGTTTGGCCAATCGTAAGACTTTACCGATACAACTAGAAATACCACGCGGACTTAGACTGAATCCTCCAAGGGGATCGTTGGCCAGGCAGTCTGCTCCACATTGAACTACGGTGGCGTCAGGTTGAAAAGCGTATGAAATTTCAGACAAGATGCTATCAAAAATGTAGTTGTAAGAAGTGTCATCAATGCCATCTTTCAAGGGAAAATTGAGACTGTAGTAGCGACCTTTGCCATGGCCAACATCATTGACGGTTCCAGATCCAGGGAAATATCCGGACTCGAATTTATGAATAGAAAAAGTAAAGATTTTTGGTGAATAGCTGAATGCGTTTTCTACTCCATCTCCATGATGAACGTCAAGGTCAATGTATAAAACTTTGTCATGCACTTTACGTAAGTGTTGAATGGCTAAAACGATATCGTTGACGTAACAAAATCCGGAGGCTTCATCTCTTTGGGCATGGTGCCAGCCGCCTCCCCAATTGAGTGCAACTTGGCAGTCTTTTCTGTTCAAGGCTTCGGCAGCAGCCAGACTTCCACCAGCGATCCATTGTATCAAATTGAAAATGTCAGGCACAATCGGACAGTCATATTCGATACCAAATTTGTTGTCGGCAACCATCTCTAATTTTTCCAGATCGTCACTTTTTCCTGCAGCTTCACAATAATCTAAGTAGGCACTGCTATGAAAGGCTTCGAGGTTTTCTCTTGAGGCTTTTTTCGGTTTGATTTGAATAAGTTGGTCCAAAAGGCCATAGCTTCGAATGAGGCTAATGGTCATCGATGTCTGAAATGGTTTTGAAATGTACATAAAGAAAACTTCTGAGGACTATGAGACTTACTCTGTTTAGAACTTTAGGGATCCTGTCGCATTCTTTTTGCCATTCAGAACCAAAAACCATTCCTATTTTTGGTCTGTCCATTTTTTGTTTTGATTTGTCCCGCCGCCAGATCAGCTGTGCGTAGCAATCGCCAAGTGAAGAACTATTTTCTGTCAAATCAAAACATTACACAAAGTTTGTTTACAAAAATGTCAATTACAGACTTTTTTGCATATGAGAATTGACAAATTGTGAAAAATGATGACTACTGGTTAAAAATTGATGGCATCCATATCAATCTAGTTGATTTTGCGTCGAAAATCGATCGAGGTCTCTCCGCCAAGTTGGCCCAAGCCCTGCCTCGGCCTGCACTGTCTACTGTCTGCTGTTTTGGAAATCCGGGTCGGCTCAACTTTTGTCGTCGCCATCGCTGCCTCCATCCAACAAGGTGAAGGCGAAAATTGATACATTTACAACTGCTTGTGAAATACAGATTATTAAAGTGCTTGAAAACAACATCCTTGTGACCTTAGTGTACAAGGGTGCGACTGTTCAAGCACCTGTTCAAGAACTCAATGGGATCTCCAGCGAGGTCGAGGTTTGCTACCCAATTTGTGACTTTGCTGCAACTTCAGACGTGTTGTTGGGTTCACCATAACAACCAACAATCTGTCCAGATTTTTTCTAAAAGAGGCTACCAAGAAACACTTGAAGACCACCGCGAGCTAGAACACGTCATGAAGAGACGCAATGTCTTGGATGGCAAACCCCGTAGACCGGTGAAACGACCCAACACCTCCTCAAAGATTGGCGAAAATTTCTATGGAAGGTACAGAACCGAAACTTCTTCTTTTTTATACCTTTCTACCATCAAAGTCAACCTTTGAGCCATTTTTCGGGATTCCATTTTAAGCCAAGATACAATGGAAAAGGGAGTTAAATTTTGATTGTTGGCTCGTGTCAATTTTACTAATCTAGCCAATCTAGGACGAATCAACAAGGGTTAATTTCATGCATATTGTATTGGAACAGCAGCAGCTGAACGAAAGATTTTCAGACTTGTGAAGCTTGCCGCTGCTGCACAAGTGGTAAAAACTGTGTACACGACGAGCGAGAAGTAAATTAAGCTTAGAGATTTGTTGTAAATCGAAAAGTAAACAAGAATATCCCTCTGGTCTGTTCAATGATAAAAGAAAGCTTTACAGACTTCCCGTTGTGTAATTATCTGGCATTATTTCTTTTCTTACTGTTTGTAATCATAATACTAGTTGGAGGACAGGATTTGCAGCAAACTTTTGCTGGCGACAATTATGGCTATTGTACAAGTGTTTTTTCGAGGCCTACTTTGTGTCGATGGCTTTGTTTTTCATCGAGTCACAGGTGCATAACATACTTCAAATAACCGTTCGCTGCAAAAGACCGAGTTTAACGAAGCATCTTCCCTTATTATTAGGGATTTGATTAGCTGTAAAACGAGTAGTCTTCAATAGGGTATGTCGTGATCATCATTATTTTTACGTGCATTGAATAGAAGTCGTCATGATGATACCTGACACATGTTCATTGTAGATGCGGATTAGATTTCACAGTTCTGCCAAACCGCATCATCTCTCTGTAGTAGTAGGCGAATCTTTTCCATCAATCTGACCCTGACAAAACAAAATATTCTACAGAAAGTAATTCTGAAACTTGAAAGAAAAAAAGATGAATCTTTGAACGGTAGTTGTACTTTCAATAGCTCCCTTTTGGTTGATTTTATTGGTTAAGATAACACGCAGTTTTTGTTGCCAAGGAAGTGGCATAGCTACTGCCACTATGACCCCCTATCTAGCTTGCTATTACGACGTCGTCGTCGGTATAAAGCAGATATAGTCTATGTACGTACAGTAGTCAAAAGCTTGGCGTGCCAGAGATGAAGGAGAGAAAACCTGCTTTCTTTTTTCTTTGTGCACAAGAGCAACTCTCTTAGCAGCTCTCTTGTTGGCTAGCACCCGTACCACCACTAGCAGCCTCTCTATTTCTCTTCCATCATCATCGCCGTAGTACATCCAAAAGCCGGCTAGCAAGCCAGCCAAGCTAAAGCGAAAGCTGTTTTAGTAGTGCATCAGGTGTTAACCCATGAAATCATGGCTCAAATTAAAATCCGTCATCGCAATCATCGACGTGACCCACCCCCAGAATCCTACAAGTTTCTCAAACGGTTGATTGATGGTCATTGGGTTTTATTAAATGGTTTTATTAATGGTTTTATTTTGCAGCAGCTCCTTGGTCTACATCAAATTACTGATTTTGTGGAGTTTGGTCCTATTGGCTGACTACTTTTTGGAGTTCCGTTTCGAGTATCTATGGCCCTTCTGGTTGTTTCTTAGAAGTGTCTACGATTCATTCAAATACCAAGGATTGGTAAGTTCTAACGACCCTTGCTTTACATATCTTGATCAAACTAATTTTGGTTCTTGCAGGCATTCTCAGTATTCTTCATTTGCATTGCCATCACGTCCGACATGATTTGCTTTCTGTTCATCCCGGTTCATTGGCTGTTCTTCGCCGCCAGCACCTACGTCTGGGTCCAGTATGTTTGGCACACAGGTAATAATTAGGCTACTTGAACAATTTGTTCAAGTGATTGTTCTTCATACCTATTTTTTGATTTTTTACAGAAAAAGGTTTTTGCGTACCAACAGTATTCCTGTGGCTTCTTTTTGTCTACATTGAAGCTTCAATTCGGCTGAAAGAGTTCAAAGCCCACCTGGACCTGAAGCATCTTCCTTTTCACCTGGATCTCTGTCGACCATTTGCCGCCCATTGCATTGGGTATCCTGTGGTGACACTAGGTTTTGGTTTCAAATCTTACGTTGGCTTTCGAATGAGGCTGCGAAGACAAAAAGAGGTGCAGAAGGAGAACGAGTACTATTACGAGTTTCTCCGGGAGGCACTGCCACCGGGACCGGTGAGAGATGAAGCCTTCAACGTTAACCCTCAACCTAGTCCCAAAGCAAGTTCGGAAGATCGAATCTCAGCGGATGGTAACGCTATAGCTCCCGCAACACCCTGTGCAGCTGGTGCCTTGTCTAGCCATAGCGGGGCTATAGGTTCCGGGTCTTCATCAGCATTGTCAAACATGGATTTGTTGTCTCCCTCTGTCTCCTCGTCATCGTTGCCACCTTCGTCAATGACGCATATGAACAATGGCAATGACTCCAATGGGGGCCTTAATGGCTCGATCATCTCCTCCATAGCGGGGCTAGCCAACGGCAAGCATCATCACAACGGCGACCTAGCCCATCTGGCAGCATCCAAATTGGCCAATTTAGCCGGTTCTTCAGTGTCCAATGGCAGTTTGAATAATAATGCCCATGGCAACCACGGGGAGCTTGACTACATGGAGAAAATGCATCGTGCTGACGAGCCTGACATGGAGGCTGACAAGGCCGCATCAAAAAGGTCGTCTAAAGCCGCTGGTAACGCTGGCAATGCTGGAGGACCGCGGGACGCTTCTAGAAAGGGACGAGCCACTAGCTCCGGCAACAACAAAGAAGAGCTCATCAGCAAAATGGAGTCTGACAACAAGAAACTTAAGGTTGACCTCCAACTCTCCAGGAACAAAGAAAATGACCTGCGTGACCAAATTGTATCTTACATGACAAGTAAGTTTACATTTTAAAACCATGATGATTTGTGCCGTGCCTTGCCGCGCCGCGCCTTGACCGACTTTGTTTTTAATTTTGCCGGTGCAGCGCAGCGGCCCCGTGCCGCTTCGTGACCGTCTTTGTTATGATTTTTGATTGATCTTTAACACTTATTTTAACAATTTTCTTTTGAATAGGCGAGAGAACTCTGAAATCCGAGATCTCCACCTTGCAAGTGGACAAGTCTCTGTTGGAGTCTCGTGTCAACGCTCTGATGTCTACGCGTGCCAGCGAAAAGGCCCACCTGAGCAACTTGGAACGGAAATTGACCGATGAGCGCAAGCAAAAGACCGAATTCCAGATCAAGTTGGAGACTGAGCGAAAATCGAAGAAGGAAGCTGCTAGTGCTGAGAAAACCGCTCAGCAAAACCAGACCCGTTCTGAAGTGGCTAAGCTGGAGGCGGAAATCAAGACGCTTCGTGTTGAGTTGGAACGTGCGCGCGACCGTGGTGAGGCTGCGGAGCGTGAGGCCTACCAATTGCGATCTTACAAGGACACCCATGGCGATCCCGAGGTCCTTCTCAACGCTTTGAAAGGCGTCCAGCAGAAGAGTACACAATTGGCCGAAAAGCTGTCGGAAGAAACCAAATTGAAAATGGATTTGTTTTCTGCCTTAGGCGAAGCCAAGAGGGAACTCAGCATTAAGCATGGTAAGTACACCTGATGATCCATATTGATCTCCAAGATGAAGAGACCTAATTTTTTGTCATTCTCAAATTACAGAATTATTGATCAAGAAAGAAAAGGAAGTTGGTGAAATGAGCGCTAAAATTGCTGAACTTTTGGCCTGCATGCCAACATCTGGATCTACTGGCCCACGTGTCTCGGCATCGCCGGTGACCAGCTTGGCCAACTACGGCGGCCATGGCGCCAATGGCGCCTCTTCTTTGTCCCTCGACTTGCCAGCTGCTACTGACCTCTCGTCTTTCAATACGGGAAAGTTGACCGGCCTTGGCCTTTCTAACCTCGAGGAAAAGTTGGGCAGCCTTTTTAGTAGCCCCAGCTATTCAAAGGCCAATGGCAACAGCAACTTGGATTAATTCTCTTTCGATCTTCTATCACGACTAACAAACTTCGACTTTACAAGCCTAATTACGATTTCTTTCTTCTCTTTTCTTTCAACTAATTTTGGTTTGCCAGACACGTGTGCGAGTAGATGTTTTTGTTTAAAGGCTGATGGCAGTGATATCTTTGATGGTATGAATCAATGGCAGCAAAACAACTCCTCGCATGATTGAATGGCCACTTTTGGTTATTGCCGACATACAGGATGTCCCAACAAGTTCTGGATGGAAACTCTATTAAAAGAAAATGTCAAATACGCGAAATTAGAATTTTTTCGTCAAAAAAGTCGTCAAATTGATGGGACATTATTTTGTGATTTTGATAGATTTTTTGTTGAGTTCCAATTCAAACCTTGTTGGGACACCCTGTATCTCCTCTATCTACCTTCGACAAAGAAAAAGAATCAATGCAAATCATTACATCTTTTCTTTTTTTCGTTCTCTATCTTTTTCAGGTTGCTAAAAAATACACTTTCCCGTGTCTACTACTTTAATTTGTGATATTGTTTTCCTTCTGGGGAATTTAAATTTTTTTTAAATATCACATCCCAATTACTTGTCATTTTCGTCACACTTTCCCCCCTAACAATTATTACCCTGATGATCACCACCCTTCAAAAGAAAGATACATAATTATCTAAGTGCAAAAAGCTGGAAAGGCAAACTAAAAAACTTGGTGTTGTACTTATTGAAACAGAAATGGATTTACCTGAACATGTCGAGGCATCAAGGCTCAAAGAATTAAAAAAAAAAAAAAAAAGAAATGGTTGCTGTGACATCTTCCAATTAAAAACGAAATGTATTTGAGCAATTGTAATAAGAGGGCTAAGCAGCAGCTATTTTTTGGCCTTAAAACGTTCTTTTTGCATCATCACAACCTTTTGTGTTTTGTCTTTTTTGAGAAAAGAGCAGAGCCGAATCAAATCAGATTGTTCAGAATTATTCATCACGCGATTGATGATATCTTTTCTGCTATTCTATCCAAAAGAATTCTATTCCCCCACTACTACTCTATTTGTAAGTGTCAAAAAAAGAATATAGAGCATAACTGTTTCCACATCATAAAAACACACACATCCATCACCATACCATCAACAATATGTACTACGTGTAGTATGTAAAGAAAAATACAACCAAAATGGAAAACTATTTTTTTGTGTATTTTTAAAGGATTATCCCATTTCATGATACAAGGACTGATGATACTTGAGATTGTTGACATTAGTAAAGATCCTGGAGCTTTCCGGACACTTGAAATCGGCTTCGGTGGTTTCGTCAATGAGTTGACGTTTAGGTTTGGACTTGTCTTGACTTAGGTGAGCTTTGGCAGGGAATTTGATCACCTCCTCCTCTTCATCGGCGGGACCACGTCCGTCCTCCAGCATTGGGATCAACAAAGAGTCACGACTGTAAATGTCCCTTTCTAATTCGACGTACCAACGCTCTTTGGGTTGGCCACTGGGCAAGGCTACGTCCACCCAACAGTAGACATTCAATCCTTCCTGATCAGCTTCGGGAAAGACAAAAGTTCGAGGCTTGACGGCTAAATGTTCATCTTCGTTGTCAATGGATTCAGTCACATTTTGTTTCGATCGTAAAATCGCTTGTCGCAATTGAGATTTCATGCTAGGCCGATTTTCCAATAAGAACAATTTTTGATGAAGCAATGATCCGCTTAAGGGGATTTCAGGCCTTATTTTCTTCCATTCTTGTTCCCATAAAACGTGAAATCGGAGGTTGGAATCCTCAGTCTCGACGTTGGCTTGTCTTGTCTTGGCATTTTGTCTGGAAATGATCAAATCTTTCAAATCTTGGGGAACTTGAAGATTTTCCACTTCTTCCAAGTCGAATTTGGGTATGGATGAATCCTCAAAGTAGACAATGGTCGAGGTCAATTTTGATTGGTCATTCACCCGTTGAGGAGGACTTTCTACGAAATCTTTTCGACGTCGATCTCCACCTCGATAGGTTTGATTATGGGTAGCGATCAATTGCTTTTTCAATGTATCAAATTTTCGGGCGTAGGAGACTAGAGTCCAAATGGACAAATTGGCCAATTTGGGCCTTAATTTGGACCACTCTTCCTTGAACATATCATCGACTTTACTGAATGTCACATTGGGATTGTTGTAAGCGATGCCAACACCACCAAATTCTCGGATCGCCCATTCTTCCCAAATGCGTTTTCGGCGACGAGCTTCGCGTCTAGCGGCAATGAGGTCTGCAATTACTTCTGGAGTCCAAGTAATGTTGTGGTGAGATTTGGAGTGTGACTGCTGATCCTTTAAGTAGCTTAGGACATCCTCATCTCTGTGAAGACAAAAGAAAGAAAACATCACGAGTGTGAAAAACAACCTCTAAATGCATCTCAAAAAATTCGATAAAAAATCGTGAAAGTTTGTAAGGCCATGATTCATGCTAAACACAAACAGCGCAGATCTCCCTATATTTTAACGAATTTTATCAAAAAAAAATAAAAAAAAGAATAAAGAAAAAAAAAATCTGAAAAAAAATTCGTGAAAGCTTGATTACATTGAATTGCTTTTAGACTAATTACCTGTTGTAATCTCGGGATTGGAGGTCAGAATTGTATTCCAATTTCAAGGGCGAATCTTCATAAGTTTCGTTCTTGGCTTTGGATACTTCTACTGCTGTTTCGTCAATGACTTCAATGTTTTCTTCGCTGATCCTGTAAGCTTCACACATCTTTTCCCAAGATTTGATGACTTTGTCGGATTCCAAAGTAGCTTTTCGCTTATCTTGTCGTATTTGGTACTTGTAACGGGACAAGATTTGTTTTTGACTCACTTTGACCTCAGTCATCCCAGGATTCAATTTGTACCATGCGCGACACATTTGGGTGCCTAAACTGATTTTCTTGTTCATCTTGAATTTTTGCAATGCGATTTCCGCAGCTAAAAATAAATCTTGTATTCTTTCATCGGTCCAAAATAATTTCATTTTCTTGGCCACAAGGCGAGGTCTTGGGATAAACTTGGGCTTCTCCAGACACTGTGTGGCCAAGATCAATTCTTGCAGTTGCTCCATAGACAAATTAGACTCGTCATATTCAACGATGTTGTCTTCATCTTCGTCTCCGGATTCATCAAAACTAGGCTCAGTGGGTTCAAATTGGACAAACTCTCGTCGTTGCTCAGGTACTTCTTTGTCCATTTTCCGTAATGATTCGGTTAAATAGCAAACAATTTCAGGGCTGGGTTCATCCTTGCCAGGTTCAAAGTTCAACATATGATGAATGCTAATGATTTGTTTGGGTGTCAACTTGATTTCAGGATGAATTTTTTGCCATCTGGCAATCATACGGGAATAAATGGTAGATGAAGTGTCCAAATCCAGACTACTTTCATATTGGTCACCACCTTCATTATTCACTCCTATGTGGTTTCGTTTGGTTTCAGCATAGCAAACCAGAATTTGTTTCAAAACCAATTCTGTCACTTCAAAACCACAAGGAACTTTAGTCAAGTATTCCGGACTTGTGATTCGACCACGACGCTTTTCTTCCACATACATATCAATCAAAGTGGTCAATTTTCGGCCGGTCAACGAGCTGCTGGAGTACTTTTCACGCCATCTAGTACCCAAGAGGTAAGGAAAGAAGATTAGAAAGCCACGTTTCAATAACTCGATGTACTCTTCCCGAACAACTTCGTAAATTTGCAACAGTTCTTGAAACATAGATTCGCTTAATCCAATCTCATCTAATCTCGATTTGATGCGTAAAGGCAGGAAACTGGAGGGATCCAATGCTGGTGATGATGCAGGTGGCAAGTATGGTTTCAGTTGGGCTAACGGAGGTGGTTGCACTAAATTCAAATCTACTGTCTGCGGCATCGGTGTTGGGACGGTGGGCAAGACAATGCCGGGTTGGGCAGCAGGTGGAAATGGTATACTAAGTGGAATTTGAGCTGTTGGGGTTTGCATGATTGCTGTCATCATTGGTTGTTCCACTGGTCGGTCACCAATGGTAATGGTCACATGTGGTTTCTCTAATTGTTTGGGTTTGAGAAGGACATCGGCGTTGCGATCGGTTACAGCTACCAAAGTGGCTCCTCCGGGCAATTTGAAAGAAGGGTCGTTGGGTGCAGGTTCAGCCTGAGCGGACGGACTTTCCAAGGGTTGAATATTCACTGGTTCAAGTATTTCTGTAAGATAAGACCCATTTTAGCTTTTAGGTGAATAGGCTTCTAAGTGTATTTGAATGTAAACAAAGTTTCAAGATTTTTTTAGGATCAATAAAATTCGTCAAAATGAAAGGAGTTTAGCGTTGTGAAAATAAAAACAAAGTTTCACCAGTTTCACGAATATTTTCATGAAATTGAAAGTTGAACCTTACCTAATGGAGGTTGAGCCGTCAAAATTTCTATAGGTGGTTGTGTGGTTGCCGTCATGATTTCCATCGGTTCTACAGGCACCGGTTCTAAGCTCATGATTGCTTGATGCTGGAAATTAACTAAAGTTTGCGAGGCAGTGAACGTAGTTTCTGTGACTGCAGAAGATGACGGTGGTGAAGGTGGTTCATGTTCCGGTAATTTCATGGGTAGAAAAATCCTTGCCTCTTCCAAAACTGCTTTTAAGTAGCTAAATACGTCTTTGCGAATATTTTTCATCCGCAAAATGGGTTGCTGGACCGGTTGGTATTGCTCTTCCATATCCATGGGTTGTTCTTCTAAATTGGATCCGGATGACGAGCTTCCCATTCGAGATTTGTACCATTTGTATTTGCGCCAAAGATTTTTCTTGCTAGACTTGTAGTCTGGATGTAACTTGAGAAACTCTTCATACCACAAGTCTGTCAGGTTGGCAGGTTCCTTGGAAAAGCTTTCTTGTTGTCTTTTACGATTCAATGCAATCTTGCGGGTTTTGAGCATGTCATTGATCATGTCTTGAGTCCAAGTACGAAAAACCAGATCTTTACTGAGACTCCGTTTGACGGTGCCTGGCTTCAAGTTTTGGTCTTCCATGGATTCTTGGGATTCAATCTTTGGTAAATCAATGTTTAATGCACCTTTGTCCATGGCTGATCTCCAGCTATAACACTTGGTCATCAGAATGGCTGGTGTCAATTTGCAGTAAGGATGTAAGGTCAAGAATTTTTGATGGACTAACTCTGACAATTTGGTCATTGGTTTTTTGCCATTGGACAAAGTCAGTTTATGTTCAGCGTTAGCTGAATTGTGACATTGAAAAAGATCGTTGATTGCCACTTTGTTCCAATTCATTTGACCTCGACCATTTGGTCTTCGTTGACTATCCAAATCCTCCAGGATGTCTTTGGAAGACTTTTTGCTTTGGGACTTTTTGCTGTTGGTAGGTCCACTTGATGAGTCAACAGGGATTTCATCACTATTTTTATTGTAGATCAAATCATGAATTCGCCGGAGCAAATTTTCATCGGTGACACTTGACTTTGGGAACTTTGAACGCCAATGCTTGATGATCCGGTGCATGTATTCGGTTTCAAATTCCGTTTCTTTCCTTGGATAATCGTCCATGCAGGTCTTGAGGACTCCGTGATGCTTAGGCGTCCAAGTAGCAAAAATGGTTTGAGATGCAGTTTCCGCTTGGTCAGCGTCCTGTCGTATGAGTCTTGAGTACATCATATTCAAGGATCTGGAGGTTTCGGTACTGACCGGATGGACTTTGTTCCATTCTTCATGCAAGACATTGGCAAAGCCTTTCAATTTCAATTCATTGGGAGTTTGGGAATTTTGTAGCATTTGTTCCACTTTCCTTCCAATTTCCAGTAACTCATCACGTGCTTGAACATCTTTGAATGTACCATTGGAAGTGGTCATTGGTTTCTTATTAGGTACGGAAATTGGAGTCACAACCTCTGATCCGGATGAAGCAGCGACGGGTTTGGATTGTTTTTTGCTGCCTAATTTCTGTTGCTGTTTCTTCCAAGTCCACAAATGCACGCTTAGATTATTGCTGGTAAAAGTCGAGGTTGGATGAAGTTTCTTGAATTCTTCAGCCCACAAATTATGCGCCGAGACCTTTTTACCCATTGCTAATTGTTCAGCTTTGATCTTTTCAGCTATTCGACGAGACTCGATGACATCAGGTATCATTTCACGACTCCATTTAAACTCCGTTGGATCACTTGATAAATCGCCCTCAACTTTGACCTCAGCCTTGACATCTGCATTGGCAGGTGCGGAGGCCTCTGCTCCAGAGGCCTCCATTTTGGGCAAGAGACCACAGAGATTCAAATCCTTTTTGATGGACTCTTTTTGGGTCTTCAAGTGCTTGATCTTGACCAGTATGGTCTTGACATTTTCCGTGGTTCCTGGATATAACAATTTCCATTCTTCGAGTAACAAGGGGACAAGCTTGACTTGACCCTCGGGTTCTTGTTCCTTTAGTTGAGCGTACTTTTTGCGAGCGGTGTCCATGCAACCAATGAAATCGCGAATCATGGGCAAATTCCAATCTTCAAAGCCTTCAATTTTAGAGGGCGGAAATGTTTGAGGATTAGCTTCTGCTGCTACAGAAGGTTCTTGATCACGTTTGACGTTTTCTTTCAATTGTTCTAATGGAGGTTCTTCAATGGTCTCTTGTAAAGGAGGTTCCACCTTGATGTCTTGAACTTCCACTTGCTGAAGCTGTTCAAGATCCGAACTGGACCTTCTCAATTCTTCGGTTTTATCCTTTTCAATGGACTGCAATTTACTGTTGAGACTCCTTGAAGATTCCATACATTTAGGATGCAATTTTTGAAACTCTTTTAAAAGTATTCGATTGAATTCCGAGGATCCTTTTTCTAAGTCTGGATTTTCTTTGAGAATTTTCTCATTGGTTTCCATGAGATCCGATTCCATATTTGGAGTCCAATTACGAAATCCTTTGACTTTATTGTCAGTGTCTGGTTTGTTAGATTCATCTGAAGAGGCCAAAGAAACATCAGAATTACCAGAAATTGCTGATTTGGTTGTTCCACTAATCGTGTCTAAATTGCCAAAATGGTAATTGTATCGGCTCAAAATACTGCGCCAATCAATCGACATGTCCGGATAAAACTTTTTCCACTCATCTTGCCAAGCTTTGGTCAAGGACAAACCTTGACTTTTAGCCACTAATTCTTGAGCGATTAATCGAGTCTCTTGCAGCTTTTGTAGCATTTGAGGACTCCATGAAATTCGACCACTTGGACTCACTTTGACTTTTTCCGTCTCTGCTGGTCCCCGGTCGTATTTAGCTAATTTGAAACCGATGGTTTTGTTGGTTTCCTCAGAATTGGGATAATGTTCCCTCCATTGATCCAAGACCATCGAAGCCAAACCTTTGGGCTTACGAGGTTTAAAAATATCACAGCCTTGAAATGTATCCTTGAAGGAGTTTCGGATTTGCAACAATTGTTCGGTCAAAATGCACTCGACGTTGACATCTTTGTCTGAAAACAGGTGAACCCAATGTCCTTGATCACAGATGGAAAATCGTTCAGTACTATCATTGATGTCTTCTTTGATGGCAGAGATCTTTTTATTCGTCGTCATTACTGTGTTCCTAATGTCTGTTAAGCTAACGATGGCAGTTTCACTTTTGATCCATTCCTGGTGTAGCAAGAACAACAAATCTTCTTGACTGGCCTCAGGTTTCTCTTTCTTCACTCTGTCTAACATCACTTCAAGCTTGGCTAGGTTTTCGTCTTTTTCAACCGGAGGTGAAGGTGGCATTGCAATGCTTTCTAATTTCCGTTTTTTCATCGGCGGTTGATGCAAAGTCTGATCACCCATGGTTTTCAGGTATACCGTTAACCTGGATTTGATGCTACGAACTGACAATGTTGAATGCGGATAAATGATCATCCATTCTTCATGTAACATTGCCGCAAAATCCCCTTTGTCTCCAGATCCACTTGAAATTCTGTCATTCACAAGTTGGTTGCATTGCATCAAGTTGCTCATCATGGAGTCGGACCATTGCTTATCCACATGGTCCTCAATCAACGGATCTTTGGGTTCAACTTTGATATCAGGTACATTGTTAGGCACAAATCTTGAGACAGCAACTTGACCTCCACGACCTCGACCTCCACCCCGACCTCGAGGTTTACGTGGACCCCCGCGGAAACCTCCCCTAGATGGCGTTCCATTGATGGGTTTATCTTGCTCAAAGTTATCTTGGTAAGCTTTCAATAATGCTTTGGCACTCAATCCTGTATCTGGATAGTGAGACAACCATTCTTTTTGCAAATAGGTTGACAAGCTGGCCTGTAAATGCTGCCTTCGTTTTGAATTGACTTTGTAGTAAGCTCGATTCCTGCATAATCGCAGTTTTTCTAAATCATCTTTACTCCATTCTAAAGAAAGAAAGAAAGCAAAGCATTATTACCAAATCATAACAAATGTAGCTAAAATAAAAGTACCGAAATCGGATGATGAGGACGTTTCTTGGCTGCTAGAAAGAGGAATGTCATCTATATCCATTCCCGAAGGACGAAAAATCTTTTCTTCGGTATCATCAGGTTGCTTGTCAACATTGGTCGTTGTTTCGCAGACACCGCCGCTACTGTCTATACCTATGAGGTTAAGGGGTGCAGCAGCTGCAGCTGTTTCGTCCATAGCTGCATTTTCCTTCTCTTCTTCACTCATCTTGAATGTTATTTTTGACAATCATGCATTTTGACAATCTGGAATGAAGAAAATTGGGATTTAGATCAAAATATTTAAACAAAGCCAACATTTTACCATTTTATTGTATGTATAACTAGGTTATACCTTTGTAGAATAGAATAAACCAAGAAGTAGGCTAAATATCGCAGTATCGTTGGAAATTCGTTTTTTAATGATGCCAAATGTAATTGAATGTCTTAAAATTGCTCATATCAAGGAAAACTATGCAAGAATGTCTTCCAAATGCTCTTATCATTCTACTATTACATAGAGCAGCACAACAGTAGTCAAAACCCTCTTAAAAAGAACCAAAAGGAGGCTAAAATCTTGAAAAGATTGTCAAATCGAAATCACTGACAAAGCTGTACAATTCAGCCGCTTAAATTACCTTGACTTGGAATTGGATGTGTAAATCAAATATCCTGTCTAACTACTACACGAGGCATAGCCATAGCTAGACTACTACGTTAGATGCAGCAACAAATAAGCAGAGCATAGCTGACTACATAAAAATCAGCCACACACTTGGAACTTGAAAATAAACCATTTGAGGCTTTAGAGGGGTGCAATATGATCTTAGAGTAGTTAGGGTGGGCCTTATACTCACGAATAGTGACCCAGGTCCATTTGAAATGGAATAAAGTCAAAGGATGTTTTATGTTATGTGTTGGCCTCCAAGTGGGAGAGGTTGAGAGATTGCTACATGTCGTTTTGGCAAAGGAAGCCTTAACTGTTGTGTACTGCCCAAACTGCCCTGCTGCTAAGTAATGGATGAAACATTGCTCTATTGGTTATCTTAAAGGTGTACTGTGCCGTATTATAAACTCTCAGTAGGGGAGGAGCTACTGCGCGCGCAGAGCAGTAGCTGCCTTCTCAGCTTTAGGACAATCTCAACTTTAGACAATGACTGAGTCAATGCCAATTAATTTGGTAATTACTGAGATAAAGTGCCAAATTACTAGTTATTCTGAGGTACTCTAAGTACTGAGATTACTTGTGTTTGATTACTCTGTAATAATATTTTTATGCTACTGAGTAGTGATGCATAATGCCCTATTATTTGAACTTCGTTTCAAATTTTTAGTCCAGATAAGTTTATACTATCAGCATGTCTTCTCTCTCCCTTAGACTTGATCCTGTTTGCTTCAGAGGGACCACCACCAGGTGGCGTCAATTCTTTTAACTTCAAATGAGTATGCTTTTTAAAAAGTTCAATTACTTCCTGAAAAATGGTTAGTTGATGCAATGAACGATTGATTAGGATCCTTTGAACCTCCATTTACATGATAAGCTCTAAAACTTGTCAAAAATCACACTTTTTCGTTGGAAATTTGACCAAGGTATAAGACAGTGTGTGGCAAGTATGGACAAAACACCTATCGAACATGTGTTTGAAACTTTTCCAAAAATGTATCAAATTAGATGAACTGGTAGAAACGGTAGAAACAAACTATCAAACGTCAAAACATTGACAAAGCTATCATTGAAAAAATGATGGAATAAGTCTGATAAGATTTTACAAAAGGAAATGATTCAATCATATTTATTTCTTGATTGATTATGTAATTACTTTTCTACCTTTCGAGTAGCAATGATGTCATTTTAAAAGATTCGCCATTATTGTTGCAATGTTTGGATCCTATTCAGTCCCAATTCAATGTAAAATATGGTTCTTGGCTGAAAACTCACATTACTTCCTTACTAAGGTATAGAATGAAAATACGAAAGGAAGTTGATATATCAAAGCAAATAACACGACGAATTTACATTTGAATAAATCTCTGATTGAATCTCAAGCATGCATAATAGGAAAACAAATCTAAATCACATGATATGGTAACAGTCATAAGTATACTTACAGCCCACCCTAGCAATATTCGAAGTTAGCGTCGAAAGTGGAAATTTGATGACCAAATCGGGTTCTTCGGCAATAATGGAGGGTCAGTAGACCAAATACAACCTTTATGTGGCGATTGGTTCGGTATTTGAGGCACTGATGAAGTCTTGAGTAAATGTCGATCTTTAGCTGTGTGACGACAAACACATGAACCCAGGCTCCTCCTTTTCAAAAGCAGCTTTTGTTATTATAGAGGGCGACACCAGTTTTTCCGTCAAAATGTTGTGTTTCTTAAATGACCCCCAGTGTTTTCGCAAGTTTTTGCGATTTCTAAAATAAAAGATAATATTCTACGTTACTTTGTAAAAACTCTACTTTGAGTTTGTCACGATTTCACGGATATTTTCAAAGAAATCTTCCAGTGGCGAAATATGAAGCGTCCTCTATATTCTGAATTATAAAGCACATGACATATGGGAATTATCAGTGTTACCAGATATTTTGTAAAGAAAGTTGGGTAAAATAGGCTGTTTTGGGAGAAAATTCGTCAAAATCCAGAATCACTGGATTATAACAACTTTACACTAAAAACAGAACAAAAAGCAAACTGCAAATCTTGCGAATTTTTTGAATTTGGCGATTTTTACATTTGTGACAAAAGTATTGACAAAAAACAAAAACTAAAGCACTAATCCGCATCTGCAGCAAAACCGTAAGTGATTTTCTCATTCCATTATTTCTCAACGATAACGCATGTCATGGTTTGAAGATGATGAAACTTATGAGTCATTTCAGAATTACAAATCCAGTCAGGATGGAGCATTTGTTAGAAGAAAACGTTGCCACTGAAGACTTGAAGAAATTCGAGGCCAGATACCAAGCGGAGGCTGCGGGTAGTGGTGCGACTTGCTCAGCCCAATTTGATTATGCCTGGTGCTTAGTTCGGTCCAAATACCCTTCAGACATACGAAAGGGAATTTTGCTACTTGAGGATTTATACCAGGTAAAACAACAGTATTTCAGTGTCTTCCTGGTAAATAACTTGAAATTAATTCCAGAACAAGGAAGAAAGCGGAAAACGTGACTATTTGTACTACTTGGCCATTGGCAATGCCCGCATCAAAGAGTACCAAACAGCTTTAAAATTCGTCCGAGGACTTTTGCAAGTTGAACCTGGAAACAGACAAGCACAAGAGCTTGAAACCATCATAAAGAAAAAGATGGAAAAGGAAGGGCTGATAGGAATGGCCGTGGTTGGAGGAGCCACTCTAGCCTTGGGTGGTTTGGTAGGTCTTGGTATCGCATTGGCCAAGTCAGGATCCAAGTCCTAAATGAACAATTTAGCATAGACAACTGTGATACCAAAAACGATGGGATGTGAAGTAGTCAAACAATAAAGATTAACTGTGTCATAAAAATCGTCATTTATTTTAATCGTCGTCATCGGGTGTCCATTCGTCTACTGATTCCTCATCATTGCTGATATCTTCACCCTCTGTTTCACTATCGTCAATGAAATCAGATTCATACTCATCATCCTTATCGTTCGTTTTAACTTTGGCTTTGGCCTTTCTTTTAGGCCCTGGCCTTGATGTATGGCTAAACTCTTTCCAATGAATAGGATTCTTTCGGTAGCAATTGAGACCATATTCACACTCGGGCAAATCATTTTTGACTTCGATTTCTTCAAAGTCTGAATCATCTGGATGAGCCTCGTCACTGAAATGCTGCGGATTTTTACGTTCACACTGGGCTCCATATGGACAACTTGTTCGCCTTTTATCACTTGTCGCTGCAGTTTCTTTTGGTCTTGACACTTGTTCATCCTCGTCGTCATCACTAATGTGACTTGAGCTTTCAACTTGAACTTTTTTAGTTGGTTTGTTCATGTCATTCTCTGAGTTCTCTTTCTCTTCTGTCGACTCGGACATTGAATCATCCTTCTCGTGTACAACCTTTAATTTCTTTGGCTTAAATTCTTGATCTTCTATTTCTGAACATGAACTTTTGCTCAGATTGTTCACTTTGTACAAAAGCTTGTCTGGATAAAAGCCTACGATTATTCCTTCTATGAGTTCTATGGTATCATCTTTTTCTATAGACTCGAACTGATCTTCTTTTCGGGACTTGTAATAAAACTGTTTTAAATTCAGGTTTGTCAATTTCCATTTTCCTGTTTCTTCGTCAAATTGCAATTTGATGTGATTTCTTGAGACCTTAGTGTCAGTGATCTTTGTTAATGGTCCTCGTCCAAGTGTCAATTCAGGTGTCTTTTTGACATCAATGGTAATATTCCATGTAGGATCATCGTCGTCTATGCGTTGTAAAATCATTTTTGATTTCTCTTACGTGAAAATCGAAATTCTAATCTTTCAAGTTGCGACTTGCTGTAATTTCGCGGTTTTTGTTGACATTAGATTCGAACGCAACTTTGACGGTAAAATTTTTCCGCAACCTTTCTAGATTTTTTTATGGCCTCTGATAAAACGAGACTGGAAATGCTTTTTTAGTTCATGACCGCGATTGAATGTCCAAAATAAGGGAATTCATTGAATTTATTTTTATTCATTAATCCTTGGACATTTTCATCTTTTTCCTTAGCTTTAAACCAGGTTTCTTGCTTTTCAAATGAGACTTTCGAAGTTGCTTACATTTTATGGAACCCTTTTTCATATGATGATCTCTTCCTTCTTTGGTGGGAAAAGATTTGCCACAAGTATTGCAATTAAACTTGGGGCGAGTTTTAGGCCTTGGGTGAGTCTGGCTTTCGTGATATTTCAAGTCCGTCTTCAAACGAAAGATTTGGCGACACTGGTCACACTGAAAGTTGTGACTGTCACTTAAGTGATTTAATTTTCCTTGAACTGAAAGGTAAGTAACAGTGCAAAATTCACATCGATGTCCCCCTCCTTTGTGTTTTGTCAGTCCTACTTTTGAATTAAAGAACATAGGACATAACTCACATTGGTACATTTCCATACATTCAAGTTTGGAATCTTGTTTCACTTCCACGAATTCTTGATTCACTAATGGTTTTGCATTCAGGATTTCAGGTAGAGCATCACGAGCCTTTTGATGACTGATCAGAGCATGGCAAACAAATTGTTCACTAGTAGAAAAGCTACTATCACATTCCGGACAACTGTAGACAACACTTGTGAAGTCTTCTAAGCTTTTCACTCTCCAAGGATTGAATTCAGTCTCCATGGTCTCGATCTTGATTCACACAAAAGTCAAAGTGTAGATATTCAAGAAGTGGAGAAAGTAGAAACTGAGTTTTGACAGCTTGATCTCAAAGGAATCAACCAATCACAAACAATTTGCGAGTGGGCGAATCGATGCTCATAACGTAAAAAAATCGCGCTCATTCAGCCTGTTAGCTAATCAAAACAATCCAATTTGTCACGTGACAGGAAACTGAGTTTTGCAGCGCAAAGCACTGTTTTATTTGAATAGCAAAGTCGCGGTCAAAATTGTATGTATGTTCTGACTTCTGATAAAGAACAAACGGAAGTTTGTTTATTTATAGTGCAAGTATTCTTGATAAGAGCCCTTCTGATAAGAAACTTTAGTGTACTACGCCTTAACAAAGCAAAATGTACATCAAACTGGATGAGAATTTAGTGTCTGGCAAAATTCAAGACATCAATGAACCCGTTGTCTTACCAGGCCAATCTCGAAAGCAAGAACACACTAAAGATAATCACTACAGAAATACTCTGAACCTTCAAAAGTATGACTTGCATCAAGGGTCGCTCCAGGAAATTTTGCAAGAGATTGAAGCCAATCCCAAACCCAACAAAAGTCGCGTCAATAGTTGGGATTCTTTCGATCGATCCAGAAGTCCAAGTCCTATTGGAAAACTTGAAGAATCAAGTCTGGAAGTAGTGGCCGGAAGTGATACCAAAGATGTCTGGTTTGATTACGACATGGGCTTCTTTAGTGCCATTTTGGCTTGCTATAACAACCACTGGATTTTGAAGACTCGTCCGGATGATTGGTGGAATACCATTGCCAAAACAATTGCGCAAAATATTGATGAGAATGCGGATGGCAACAGAGTTCGTGACTTCTTTGTTGATCACGGAGACAAGAAAGACATGATTGTCAACCTTCCAGGAAAGTTGGATGAAATCAAATATGATTGGTTGTTTGACCAGTTTGCAAGTGGTCTTCGCACCAACATCAAAGCTCCAGGATACGTTGACCAAATGGTGGCAAAATTTTCCACCACTTCTTCAAACCACTTGATTTCGAATCAAGTCATGTTGATGTCATCCTTGTCCAAATATTTCAAGTTCCAAGGACGCACATTGTGCGGAATACCTGGGGTAGAAATGCAAGGTGATCTCCAGGATTGGGAATCCTTGAAGGCGAGAACTAAAGAGATGCAAACCATGCTGGAACCAATCATGGAAGACATCGGTTTAAAAGAATGGTTTGTATCCACTTTGACAATGTTGGACAAGCTTTTGGATACTTTTCAAGGAAAACCTGATGTTGAATGGTGGGGACATATTCTGAGCTGGGATGAGATTCATTCCTCAGGCCAACGTGATCATTGGACCGGATGGATGATTGATTTTCTGAGAGCACCTGAAAATCCAAGCAGTCCAAAGCATTTCCAAGGTACCTAATAATCATTTTGCAAAACTTCATCGAACAATTTATTGAACCTCATTTCTTCTTAGGTGGAGTCATGAAGGTGCCTCTGGAACTCAAAGATGAAGTCTTTGGACCTCCAGTCAAAGACACTGCAACACTAGTAGCCGGAATGGTTGGCTTTAAAGTGGAAGAAGGGGACAAAAGACCCAAAGTTGAAGCTCAACATGGTTGGGCTCTCATGCTACCCAAAGGATCACCTGTCATCAAGCGGATGAAAGGAAAGGATCTATACTAACCAACATCCATCAACGCAAATTTCGGGAAATTTGCAAAATTTGATTGAATTATTTTCTATGTAAATCTTCAAGATTAATAAACGCGAATCCGGCGAATCAAATTTTTCATACTTTTCTTTACCGCAAACTTTTAGCCGTAATCACGAAACCTCTATCAAAACAAAGGAATGAGAGTTGGAATTGTTCTGTGACTTTTTCGGACTTTTTCAACTTTTCTAACTTTAGAAGAAAGATAGAAGCAAAAAAGATCTGGGTAAGTCATTTTTCGACAATTTCCTTGCCAAAAAGAATTTTCTGCTTGACTATACTCAGTCGAAGGAAGGCAGCAAAAAGAACAGACTGCCGGTCACTGTTGGTCACTCTCGAAGAAAACGAAAATCCCTGCGATGCGAGGAGCAGATGCAGGATTTGCTTTAATCTTCCTTTCCTCTCCTTTTTTCTCTAAAGATGAAGGGAAAGGACTCAAAATTGACCAAAAAGACTCCTGAATTCATGTTTCTTTCTCAAAGAATTCAAAAGCAAGCACTCGGTGTTGAGTACCTGCATGATTTTGAATTTGACGCCATCGCCATCTAACCCATTTTGTATGGTCTGTCGACATTTCCTTTGATGTCGATATACAGTATATGAGAACTTTCGAGTTTCATGATGTAGTATTGGATAAGCCGTTGCTAACCCTCGCTCATTTCTAGCCTCTAGGCCAATTAGTCTGGATGACTATGACAAGTTGTCAACCACAAAGAACAGGCACGATTGTGATAGCGAATAAATGCCAATTTAGTCTTTTTCTAGCCTTTGTTTTTGGGTTGGCATTGGCAAGCTCAGTCTCCTTCTAAATGGTTTATTGCAACTGCACCTGGCACAGATTTATTTCTGTTCTGTTTAGCAGCCTCAGGACATTATCGCATCACACATTTCAGATAATAGTAGGAGAAATGCACACAATTCTCTTTAGTTTTTAAATTCCTTATATTTGAAGGCAAGTCTGCTCAATAGCAGATAAAGAAAGAAGAAAAAAAAAACAGCAGTTCATCATTTTTTCATCAACACTCAAGAGAGGTCATAGTAGAAGCGTCTACTGAAGATGATGCTATCAGGTATATGAGTAAGAGAAGCTGCCGAAGCCTCTTTGAGCCTTTTGACTACTACTACTACGGTCGGAAGAAGGCACTTTTCGTATAACTATCATCAGCGATAGAGGCGAGCAGTGTTACATACATAGTAGTAGTACACCGAGGACGAGAGACGGAGAGAAGAGAAGAGCGCACTCAAAACTACGACCTCCGAGGAGGCCGCATCAACAGCCTCATAGCAGTTCTCTTCCCTTGGTGGTGCAGTAGAGTGGAAGCGGAGGCAGAAGTTGAGGCAGCAGTAGTTCCTTTTAGGTTGCCTGCCCGTTTAGCATCTTTTCGCCGTGTGGTGCGAAAAATGCCGTCTTCTTCTTCAGAACTCGCGTTTCTGAGTTCTTCTCCAGCTCCTCAACTTTCTTCTCCGAGTCTCTCATGGGAAATTCAAAAGAGCTGTACCTGTGTTTTCTTCTCGTAAAACAATGAAAACAACGTAAATAGCAAAGAAGATTGGCCTTTAAAAGGCCTTTAAATCTAGAAGAAGCTTGAGTTATGTCTCGTACGGGTGGCAAAAGGTGAGAATAGATGGCGACGCTGATGCTCATTGATCTACCAGACTAATTTGATTTACAGCCCAATATAAAATCTGTTTCATTTCAGCGCCAATTTTCGTCCCAGTTTGACTCGGGCGGAAACCATTGAGTCTTGTAATTCCGACGACCTCGTCACAGTCCTTGAAATGCACAATCGTAAACCCTACAAGATCTTCGATCGTAATCGTGAAACCAAAAAAGGAGTCATGGCAGAGTCACTGGAAGAGCTCATATCCAGAGGTAAGTAAGAAAGCAAAGTAGATTCACAACTAGAAAGAGAGTCGATTTCATTTCCAATCCGAAGGGAATGAGTGCCTAAAGAAAAAGCCAAAAAACGTTTCTTCAAAAGCTTTTGAAGCTTTGTGCTTGAAAATCGTTTTAGTTTTTCGGCTTCGTCCTTTGCGTTGGCAGCAGAACCAAGTCTGATTCTGACAATGACATCCTAGTAGAATCCTTTTTGCTGCCTCATCAACAGCTTCACTACTTTTCTTCATTGCAGGTAAAGCTAAATTGAATTATGCTGTCGATAAGAAAGTCTACGTGGTGCTGGAAGAAGATGGTACTGAAGTAGACGAAGAAGAATACTTTCAAACACTGCCGGCTAACACTCTCCTGATGCTCTTATACGTCGGTGATCGCTGGTCACCCTTTGGACCCCCTTTCACGTAAGCCATTTTATCCTCCAAAGCAAATTGAAAAGCAGAAATAGAGCACACTACTACTATGTACCATAACATGACAAATGTTCTCTTGGGGAAGATGGAGAAACAACGTTAGATGTCGTCCTAGCCTCCCAATTCTCATGACTACTGCAACAAAGTAACAATGTGGCTGACCCGAATCATCTGCTGACCCCTCACTTTAGATGCCACATGACTAGAGTTCCAATGTTGAAATCGACGAGTTGTACATTTTGGAAAATGTATTTTGATTTTTGACCAAATTAGGTACTGTAGAGAAGTGTAGATGATACTGATAGTGGCCGAAATGTTGCTACATCGGCCTCCTCTATCATTTGTTGTAGTGAAAGCATTGCGCCTCCTCATATTTCACCTAGAATAATGGAGTATGTAGTACAGCGTTTCTATTATCCTCTGGAAGCAAGAGACTAAGTTGTTGCTTTCCCCGTGTCAGTGAAGTAAATCATCATGAAATTGGGATGAAGGAGGAGAGGGAAAAAGAGGATAAGCTTATGCAGTAACTATGCACATAAGGCAGCATTGGAAAGGCTGCTGCTGGAGTAGTGAAAGCCTTGCCTGCCACCTCACTGATGCGCTGCTGCTGGTTCTTTAGGAGCATAGTAGAGTATCTGGTAGCGTGCATCAATGCAGAAAAGGTATCTATTTGGTAAATCAGCTTTGCCATGCATTAGAGTAGAGGCTGAGCACTTCATCCGTGACCACATCTCCAATTTTCCTTTTCTTATAGTTTACTGATGGTACATGTGTTACATGCTAGTTAACGAATTAGGAATTGTAAGTTGCGGCTTACGTAAAAATTGATTGTGCACGTTTCGACTGCGACTTACATTGGCGAAAGTATGGTACCTTAAAATATCCGTGTTTTGTTTACAAAATAGGGCGAGTTTTGGTAAAAGTCAGCTGTTGTATAGGGCGAACTTTGGCAAAATCAAATCAAAACCGTGACTACTCAGTATAGACTGAAGAGAGCCATGAGAATAGAAAATGGATTTAGAGCACAAAAGAGCATCAAAAGAAGGAGGAGCAAGAATATACTTTGCAGAAGAGTGGAGATGAGCTTGAGGGGAAACTAATTTTGCAAGGAAGAAGAAAGAGGAAAGAGGCAACTTGCTTGTCTGGATGTCATGAAGGGAAAAGCAGGGATGTAACTTTTCCAGCTCCATTTTGATGCTGCTAGTTGCCATTGCTGGCAAGGAAGCAATGCAAAAGAATAGAGAAGAAGAGCATGAAAGTTTGCAATAACCTAACAAAGTGTGATGAAAATGATGAGATATACTAGTCTTGTTTTCAAACTTTATGCTGCTTGCAAAGCACTGACCTAGATATCATCTGGTCAAAGGCAAACACAGAAAGGATGCTGTAGTATAGTGGATTTACCAGATATGTAGTATAAAAGCTCCCTTCACAAAAATCTTTCTTTTCTTTTAAAAAAAAAAGAAAATAACTTTTGGATGTTCTTCTTTATGATCTCAACTGCAATTTGAGCTTATGACAAGGACAAGTCCTCAAGGAACTATCTATCCAAGCATTGTGCATCTAGAATCTAGAAGCTTTACTACTGTGAAAACTTGCTTCAATGCACAATTAGTATGCGTAGTATTACTTGATGCCACTGCTGCTGCTAACCCAAATGAAATGAGAATGTCCTTGCGTAGCAGCCTAAAAGAAAACAAATGAAAGCTCTGACACTTAGCATGCAGTAAAGTACCCTCTTGCTCTAATTAGAAAGATGGCTGTGCGTTTCATGAATCTTCTTCTTCTATAACATTTTAGCTACAGAATTCTATTCCGCAGATTTTGCGACCTGTACGAGAACGAGATCCAAGTGTGACAGCAGCTTCAGCAGCCTTTCTCCTGCTTCATCGGCAGCAGCAGCAAAACTTTGGGGTGAGTGTCATCATCCAGTGGCTTTTAAAACACTAAAGCATGAAATGAACGAGCAAAAAAATATACTCTCTCGCAAAATTACTGCTTTCTTGCTTTCCAATTTTTCTTTATTTACTCATTCAGCTTCATTTATTTTCCGCTATGTAAGCTACGTATTACACTCATTCATGAATAGTAAATTACCATTAACTGTTCATGACTGAAGAAAATAATTGTCTTTCCTGTCTTTTATTACCTCTTCTTTATTTTCTTGTCTTTATTTCTTTCAATGAGTGCTTGTGATATATACCATGCCAGCTGGATGACGTTTCTCTCCCTGATCAACTTGGGCTGCATAAGCTGCTGGTGTTTTTTTCATGGTAGATTCTGCTATCAAAAAGCCAATTTCATATGTATTAAAATAAGCATGCCAACTGCCTTTCAAACTCAATGTAGATTTGTACATATACAATACATTCCAACATAAAAGGATATTCTTGCTTTCAATTCAAGAGGGTCTCTGGTGATGAAAAATTCACGTTGTCATACTGGGAATCCAATTTTGTGTCGTCATGAGATCTGAGAGTCCTAAACCTATCCTCAAGCTCAAGTACATATATATGTTCAACTAGGAGGATGACAATGAATATTTGAAGCCTGGTAAAACTTTTTCTAGAACATGGTTGCTGCACCATTGAATCCTGTTTAAGAATGTATGAAGTTTAGCTGGAAAAAAGTAGTAGCAACAACTTCTTTGCCTACCTGCAAAGCATCCCCATGAATTTCATGAGCTGAAAAAGACGTCTACTCATGAACTGAAAAAGTTCTTTTGCAAGTGTTCCCAACATTATGGCTTATGGGTGTCTCGCTTTTGTATGTTCTGGGACAATGTTTGTTTAGAATAATCTATGTACAGGGTGTCCCAAAAAGTTTTAGACAAAGACCTCAAAGCGGCGCGAAATTAGAATTTTGAAATTTTTGTCAAAAAAATCGTCAAATTGAAGTGTGATCTGCACTGTATCTGCATCTGTAAGCAAACTTTCACGATTTTTTTGCCTCTCGATTTGGTTTGAAATCCCAGATTGTAATATTTACTTGTTTTTCTTTTTTGTTTTAAGACAAGAACAGATTAGTATGTTAGTAAAAGCCATTTGTTCAGATTAACCGCAAATGTCTCAAGGGCATAATATTACTCAGACGCCACCTTGCTTCTTCCATGAATATCTTACTCTGTTTTCCAGGCCTCCTAAACGAAGTAGCCACAACAGCAGAAAATCGGCGGCAGTGGTTCTGGCTTCCAGCTCTTCATACCAAGAAGATGAACCGGATTCCAAGAGTTTGCTTTCTTCGCGAGGCTCAAGCTTTGATCTCCTCACATTGCTGGACAGGCTAAAAACAGACATGGGCACCATTGCCCTCTTTTCGGGCAAAGAATTAGAATTGCTCTCTGAAATGGAGCCGGACGGCGAAATACTGAATGGTAGCACCGACAAATACAGCTTGGAATTCTTGACGCAGATCCAAGAAGCTGCTGACCGACATTTAAAGGAGAAACGGGAAATTCGAGATGCTTTGGGTCTTCTCAAAATATACCAAAAAAGTTCTGAAGAACGGCAAAAATCAAGTCCTTCGAAGCGAAAACGAAGAGATAAGAATTGATGAAGATTGTGATTTTATATTGACTACATATACTTATTCATTGTGATCTTACATGTACTACACTACCCCCTGATGAAAATACCCTAAATGTACTCGAAATGCATGTTGGCAACTATGCAAGTTTTCACTCATAAAACTTTTAAATTGCAAGTCTTTAAAAAAGAATGTAAGGAATGCTAAATGAGAATAGCCCATTTGTCAAGGGAGGAAGAAAGGCTCTGACATATCTCTGCAATCCAGAAACCTGCTTTTTATTATAACGTACATGAGTTACGAAGGATGGTAGGAATGGAAAACCTACAGAGAAGCAGAGTCTATGCATGCATATATTGCATAGAAAAGTAGAGACAGCCTTGGGAGCAAGAAAGAAAAAAGAAATGGAAATTCTGCATAGAGATCCTGTTTCAATTACATTTTTGCGCTTGCATGACACACGTTGTGTGAAAATTAATTCAAAAAGTCTCATTTTTCATTTCCGCATATTATAATGCAAGATCTGCACTTTTAAAAAGTTTTCGTAATTTTTCTCGTCAAATCCAAGTGGTTAACAGCCAAATAGCGCAAAACCGTTGTGTTTTGACGAACTTTTTCTGTTCAAAATTGTTACATACTTCTCGTGAATGAAGTAATAGCATTTGTGTATCGGAGAAAGCTTCTTTCTTAGCCCCAATAGCTTTCATACTCCCTTGTACTTCATGACTTTCAGTGCCTCAGAGAAAGTGGCTTGTGGGGTAGCTTTTCTCCCTTCACGTAGAGGAGCGAGACGACGACGACTTTGACGACGAGCAGCGACCAGCTTGGTAACCATTGATCATGCAACAAACTTTTTCAGCACCAGACCAAGCAGTCGTCGTTACTTTGCTCTATAAGCAAAAGCACAATCTGTGTCATTGACTACTTTTAGTATAGTTTTCTGGCTGGTAGTGGTGTAGTTGTCTAGGATAGCAGAGCAGCAGTCATGCCCACTGCCGGAACTTTCAAAGTGCCTTTTCGAGGCAAATTTGATCCCTATACGTCAGGTGGGAGACGAATGGTTCCGGCATTCTCGGTGGCAAGTTTGCAACGCGATACCATAGTTGCACCCCCAAAAGAAGTCAAACAGGCGACCAGACCTCGATCCGCCGGCGTCACGACCTTCAGGAGGTAATTAATTAATAATTTCCCAAAAGTTTGTTGCGCCGTCCCTTCAAAGTTTCTAAGGTCAAAAAGGCCTTGAAAATTCTTCTTCCCCACTATCATTTTTCTGCAGGAAATAATTTGGAAGTTTTTGGGAGCAGAAGACTTTTTTGCAACCGAATGTCAAGCTTGTGCACGTGACAGTGACAATTTTTTTCCTTTCGTTGCAGAGCTTACGACCGAGGCGATTTTCCGGTTGTCTTGACCCATACCGCGCGAGGCTGCAAACTGGTTTGGAAGGTAATGTATTGATCTAGCATAGAATTCTTACCACGATTTTATTTCCGTTCTTGACATAGCATAAATATTCTCTACTATTTTTGCACACATAGTATTCTTCTTGTTTGGGGGCTTTCTTATTTCCGTTGTGCCATATAATCTTCCATTTCCTTATCCAACTCTTCTGCGGATTTCAATCCTGCTGGGACTTTTTCACTTCTTCTAAAAAAGGCCGAATCATGATGGTATTGGAAGGTTTCATTTTGGTCACTTGATTTCCCGACAACTTCGCCATACTCGGTGGCAAATCTAATATTCATGGGGTAATCGTCTAAGAGTCTCTTATTGAACTCCAAATATATATTCTTGGCAGACTTGAAAGACGGTGCAATCAATTCCGCAGATCCTAAAAAGATTAAAAATTAAATGATTCGGGATTTGAAAAGTTTGAAAATTGCGTTACCGATGAACTTTCCGTCTTCACGGAAATGCATTTTCACAGTTGCTCCATACGGTGTGAACAACTGTTCAAGATCGGCCTGTTCCACTGTCGGTGCTAGTCCAGAAATGAACATCGATTTGCACACAAAAGCCTCCGCCGACTTTCGGTCTTGACGGGCACGTTTGACAATCTGATCAAGACTTTTACGGGGCCGAAAATCGACTCTTCTATTCTTGGCTTTGAAGTTGGGTCTGGTCAATGAGTTTCTTTGGATGATGTCGTCCAGACTCTTGTCGATATTCTTGAAATTGTATGAACCCTCCATTTTGCTTTTGCATGCAAATTCGCTGTTCAGCTGACTTTTGCAAATACGACAAATACTGAGAATTTTATTTATTCAATCCTGATTTTAGTCTAAGTCGACAAAAACTTGCTAAAAAAGACAACTTTGACGGCTTTGTTCTTGTTTACGTATATGTAACGCCTTTTGTTTTCGCGGTTTTCGCGGAATTTTTCAAATCATTTTTAAATTTTACAAGCAGAGAAATGCAATGGATCTAACTATATATTTCTCCAAACCACAAAGTTGTCTGTCCTTCCGTTAGAAGTCTATACAAATCCACAGTTTTAAAGCTAGGAGGTTGAGACTTTGCATGTGGCCTCTACTCATCGTGGCAAGTGTCATGGGCGGTATGAGGCCGGCCTCCGCGGCCTCCGAGGCCATCGAGGCCGAGGATTATGTGATATATTGCCGCACCTAATAACGATGCTTTTAAAGTGACTCATTTTCAAGCAAGCTATTCTTTTATTTCAAACTTTACCATCTAAATCAACAATTCGATTTGAAATTGCATGGAAACTCCACAAATTTTGCAATGGTTCCGTAAAATGGGTTTTCAAAATATTTACGTCACTAACGTCACTGAGCCATTTGAGCCATTTAAAAAATGCATCCAATATTCAGTTTGAACACCCTGTATATTTTGTACTTACGTTGGTTGGTCTTTTTCTCTCAATAGATCAAGCAAAGCTGATTGTTTGGCAGGCATTAAAAAATTGAATGCAAAAATCATACTTGAATAAGTCAAAATACCCATTCTTGAAGCCATGAGCACTTTCCTGTCTGAGATCTCATTGATCCATTCATCTTTGAAAATGAGAATCCCCTTGATCCCTGAAACACAGTGCAGTAATGTATCAAAAATATTTTACTTGTATCCGTTAGTAGTTTTACCTGGTGCTTTCTTTCCAATGTATCCATAGATTAGGCCTAATTCAATGATAGAAATGATTCCCAAGAGAATGAAAAGTGCAGCAAAACCTATAGTTACAGTTGGTATCATTGTTTTAAAGTCTTGGGTCATTTTCTCCCACAGCACCATGTGGCTCGCTTCGCTCGCTCGCAAGTAAAAAAGGGCTCAGGAATTTGCATTTTGTGTGGTACGTTTTTTAATAGGTCCATCAAGAAGGTTTAGATGTAATCTATGATGACCACTTTGTGGTCTGAACATAATTGCTCTTTTGTTGCCTTACGGAGCCTGCACTTTTTACGTCAAAACGCTGCATTCCATTTTCGAAGGAGGATGAGGAGGAGGGTGACGTCATGTGCTTTTTAAATAGATGGCGTTCAAGCACTAAAGTCAACAAATCTTTTAAAGATAGATTTGTTACCTGATTATACTTTTGACCTCAGGCAAAAAGTAAGAAGGGAGTTGATTAAGCGCTTGGTTTCTTCCAAAAATGGAAGCTCCAAAGACATTCAAGATAAGAAGAAGGGAAAAACTTTGACTATCTTTATGTTTTTTTTTCTTTCATTTCGGAATAGGTGAAAGAAAAGGGTTTTTCTCTGCTTGGCTTTGAAGTTCATTCATTATTCATGAGAGAAGAAAGAAGAGTAGCTATGATATGAATGGGCGTCAACACCTTTGACTTGGAGTCGAGGAAACTTTAGACTTTGAAACTATCTTCTTCTGCTGGCTTCTTTTTCTTCTAAATGACCCATTGTGATGTGATATGCCAGCAGCTTCTTTTGTTTTAGAAGGTTTAGCAGATCACGCCTTTTTTTAACAGATTAGGAACACACAGACTAATTTGTCATCCCTACCTTTTACAACAAAAGTGGTTAGGTGGCGTTTATGAAACCAACTTGTTGGGACCCAAATAAACAAGAAATCTTTTTAGAAATGATATTGGCCCACTAAGTTTTCTTAAGGTTCTCGACAAAATAGAGTGGCTGTAAAATCTGTAAAATGCATAAAATGTTTAGTTTATGTGTTTTATGTGATGTTTTATAGCAATTTTTTTCACAACTAAATAGATTTGTTTAAAGTCCCAACTCCAAAAATTCTTCTCCATCTCTTGAACATTTTGTTTTGTCATTTTGATGAATTTTTTAAGGGGCTTATTTCTTGGCCATGCATGAAGATGTTACACAAATTGGAAACAAGGCCTTCATGCTACTCAATTTAGTTACTGTCATAAGCATCTAACTATATATTTCTCCAAACCACAAAGTTGTCTGTCCTTGCGGATGAGGACTATACAAATCCACAGTTTTAAAGCTAGGAGGTCGAAACTTTACATGTGCCTCTACTCATCGTGGGTCAGGTCATGGGCGGTATGAGGCCGAGGTCTCACTGAAGGTCTGGGCCGTTTTGCATCCTAGAGTGGTTGGGGAGGGGGGGTAGGCGAGCGTAGCGAGCGGTGGTGGTGGGGGTGGGCGAGCGAAGCGAGCTTACCGCCGGAGGCCTTGCAAGTAGCTGCCGAAGGCAGCGGATTGCGAGTCATCCGATATTTCAGTCAGAGACAATGGAATTCTGTATTTTCAAAAACATAACAAAAGTCACACACATACAAAATCATACGAGTCATACTTTTTACTTTTTGGGGGGTTTCTTCAATCGATGAATTTAGCCATATTGAATCTTACGAGAAAACTTCCTACATCCGGCAGATCACCTCTTCCATAAGCACTATTTTGACCAAAATGTAGCTTACACTTCATCGGCATCGTTTTGGGAAATTCCGTTAGCTCCACATCCACTTCAACATTAGCTAATTTGTCATACACGGTGTGTGATTCATATCCATTAGTTAGTTGGACGTTAGACAATACAACTGAGAGAGATAAAACTTGCGTATCCAAGCCCACTAGGTCTTTTCTTAGTTGGGAACGATAACATTGTACTTCGTTACCATAATCAACGAATTTGACCACAAACGATTCATCCTGGAAATGTATTCAAATTAGTTGAGAGCACTTGTAAAAACTTAAGAAACTTTTTTTCGGAATGCCTCTTTGCTCGCAATTGGCTTTCTAAAAGTAGAACCTTGATTGCAATTTTTAAAATAAGTATCCATTTCCGATAATAATAATATCTTGTCCTCATCCTATTTTTGTAACAACTATTGACAACTCAAATCTCAATATTGTCTAGACATGAAAAAAATATATCTATTTTCAGATCAGTAGAAGTACCGAGAGTTTACCATGGAAATATACTACATACTTAGGTACACACTGCACAGCTAGGTACAATGTCTACTTACATAATCTGTATTTACAAAACAAAGGACAAGAGCTTCCATGTTTTATGGCATTCATGACATTTGGCCTTCACTTGCTTTGATGATTACCACTACTCTACGTTGTACAGATCTTACCTGAGCAATTTGTGTGACTTCGGCACGATACCAACATTTATCCCAGTAAAATTGCGCGATACAGGGTTCACCAACATACCAATCAAAGTCATGATATCTGGGCTTGGAATTGAGGTACAAAGCCTCGATTTTCGTATTGATAGAGACCAAAGTGCCTTGATGTCGGTCTTGGCTGAGCGTAAATCCCCCATAGGCATCGTTACATGATATTTTAGCGTTGTAGTCAACGACAGATGTATCGGGACCCACAACGCTACGCATACTTTGGTATTCCTCTTCCAAAGGCAATGCATGATCTGTCCATGCAAGTTTGCAAGACTTTGCAGTTGTTTGTTTCACTCGAACTACTCTGAGTTCTTCCAGTCGTTTACCTAAAATTAGAAAATATAGGGTGTCCCAACACGTTTTGGATAGTCATTTAGCTAAAAAAAATCTCTAAAAAGTAAAAAAAAAAAAAATCACAAATGACGGAAAAATCGTGAAAGCTTCTTTACATTCTGGCTATGCAGTGCAATTTGACGAATTTTATGACAATTTTTTTCTTCTATATTCCAATTTTGTTGGAACATTCCGTATAATGTATTTGACTTACCAATGTCAAAATAGGAAGATTCTTGCTTTTCAAAAGGCCCTGAAATACCATCAACTTCCGCTAGTAGATCAGCTTCAGGAGCAGAAGAAAAGTTTGCCAAATCAATGCTGGCTAAGCCATTCTCAGGCCGAATGAAAGCCGCGTGTCTGACTTTGACAAACAATCGGGATTTTTCACACAGTTTCTTCAAAGTTTTGCAAGCTTCCTCGTCCTCGTCATCCAATGCTTGCGTACCGTGAAGTTTGTATACAAATACTACATCCAAGCCCTCTGACCAATTAGATTGAAGAGGCCACAATTTGGCTTCTTTGCTCTTCTCGATTTTGACAATATTACCATTGTCAATACAAATGACGGTAATTTCGTTGTCTTCGACTGCCAAAATTCGGCCACGATAGTATTTTTCTTGGCATTTCATCGAGACAAGTTCACCAATGGTAATATCTGCGTATTCTAGATTAAAGTTGGGATTTTCCAAGAACTTCTTCATTTCTTCGTGTTTGGTCAACATGTTGGTATCTTGCATATCACTGCTCATGGTCAAGAAAACAATCAAACTTCCTGAATTATCTTTTAGCCGAATACAATTCTGAAGCCTACAGGCTTGGTAAGAATCGTCCACTTCCATTTTTGCCTGCGTAAAAACGGGTAAGTAGGAGTGTCCTTGCTCATAAAGTAGCCTCAAAGGGTCGTCTTTGGGGTACTCCACACGCTGATAAAACGGTTTTTGTGGTTCTTTGAGCTCCGCCATATTTTGTCTCACCATCCAACTGTTGATGTTCAAAATCTTGTGTTGTAAGTCTTGATATAAGATGACTTGAAAGATTGACTTGTCCATTTTGCGTTCGATGTAGACCACCAAATCGTCTGGAGGGCACATGTCACAAAATGATTTGATTTGGTCCATGTTCACTTTGGGATTGATTCCATGCAAAACGCAATGCACAGCCATTTTAGGTAGAGCCAAGAATCGTGGTGGAATCGTTCGTAATTGTTTAGGTTTGATCCAGTCTTCTTTGCCTTCATCCACGAACATCACGTTTACTTCTGCGGTGCCTCCATTAACACGAAAATCTAATACTTGTGCTCGGAAGTAATTTGGCCTGAAAAACAAAACTTTCACGAATTTTTCGCATAATATGAAAATACATAGATTTTCTTTGCTACAAAAAAATCGTCAAATCGAAGAAGTTCTGCATCACTTAGTAAACTTGTAAATTGACGAATTTTTGAATCAGAAAAATTATTACCTCGTGTCATTTATATTTCGCACGACTACAGCTACCGGCTGCTTTTTACGGGGCACGTCCACCAGAAGATCCCCGTTTTTGGAATTCTCTGCATAATACCGATCCATATCATTCAAGTTAGCCTCATAACTCTTGAACCAATCCACGTCTTCACTTTGATTATGAAGGCGACGACTCTGGACTTCCCGATCGAATCTGATGTGGAGTTTCTCTAACGTTGGATCGATTCTCAACAAATAAGCTTCGTAACCCTTGCCTTCGACTAGATAATCACCTAGTTCCCTGTAAGGGTCAAGTTTTTCTGCTGATACTGTATCGGGTGTTGATGATGCAGTATGTGCGTATTTTGCTACACCGTGAAAGACGAGATATTCGCTGATGTATGTTTTGCAGTCATCGTGGAGTTTTTTGGTCCAGAGGTCGACAACGGTAAGATCTTCCGTTTGCTGCATTACCTTTGCGTAAATAATGCGTGGCATACTACAAAGAAAATGAGATTAGTAATGGTGTTGCAGAATGCTGCCTAGATATACATATACATAGTAGTAAATAAAAGAACAAATGCACAGTGTTTGAAAATCCCCCCCAAAAGTATCATTTTACAAACATTGATATTTATACAGGGTGTCACATCAAGTTTTGCCTAGAGATTTATCAAAATGTCCATCAATACTTAAAATTCGAAAAATTAGTGAAAGTTGTTTACATTCTGGCAAAGCAGTGCAGATCTCCCTTCAATTTGACGAATTTTCTCTCAATCTTGTGAAAACTAAAATGAGACATTTTTGGTGATTTTCAAACAGTTAAAAACTTACTCGTAAAGATGCAGCATCAGATCCGTTGCAGTATCTGACCAAGACTCATCCTGGTCTTCTACTTCCATTTCTTCGTTGCCATGTTGAGGAATGACGTTGAATAACTCGCATCTCACGGCAAAAATAGGATACTCTCTGCCAAACACATCACTGGGTCCGTGATAAAATGACGTCTTTTTCAAGTCGTATTTGGCTTTGATGCCTTGATCCAGATGCTCGACATGCACTGTATCCGCATCAACGAGTAGTATTTGCACACGAAGCCAAGACTCGTCATTGCGCTCAAAGTGAATGCCACGCCGTTGAACAACACATCGCAAACCTTTTTTCAAGTCTTGTTTGTCGATGACATCCAAGTTTCCCGATTTGTGTTTTTGTTGCAAAGATTTCTCCAATGTTTGTATCTTGCCGGCGTCTTTGAACCTCTGGACGTAGAAAGTCGAAGGGTTTTCAACGTGAACGATGCGTACTTGATCATCCGTTACTCCAGATCCTTCTGTCGTTTTTTTCAAGGTAACGTGTTTCAATTCATTGGATTGTTGACCATACGTGTCCTGAATGTACTTGGCTCGCTTGGCTCGGTGGTCTCCAAATTCAGTATTGAAAATTGTACATTGTACTTCAGGTTCTGATTCTGGTGGTGGCGAAATTGGAGTTTTTGCAGGACCAGCATTGCTGCCATTGACGTATGGAATTTTTGCTCCATTCTTGCAAAAGGTCAACGCTTGAAAATGCTCATCGTTTTCTAATTTGATGATGAAAGTCTTAGGGTAAACCATCTCTAAAAAAGGCTCTTGAAGTTCATTGAGTTGAAGTTTGAGATTGTCGTAGATTTTATCCAAAATTTTCATATTTTCAAGTTCGGCACGTCTTAATTTTCCGTGAATTTGGTCGAAAAATCTCGTGATTTCGACCTCTTTGGCAGCTTTTTCTTCAAACATTTTCGTCAAGAGGACTTTACGATCTTCAATTTTCATCGGTGGTTTGTCAAGCTTTTTCTTCGAAAGCGTTTGATCCTGATCCAAGACCAACGCATTAATATCCGTGAAATGATTGTGGTGTCGTCCTCCAGGCTGTAAGCAATCGTTGCAAAGGAAGGAATCGAAACTACATTGGAGACATTCGCCGACAATGGGTAACATGTGTTTGGGGCAGTTATTGGCCGTATTATCAAGACTTGAGCCTTCATCCTGCAAAAAGATAGAAATATAATTGAATTTTTCCAAAAAGCTCAATTTTCACGTTATGGAAATGGCTTTTTAGTGCAAAAACCTGGTGTCATAAATTGCAGACATTTTCTAGCATCGCACAAGAAAACGAGAGTCCGCTTAGCAGCCTTTTTGTCTCGGCAAAAAATTTGCTTTCTAAAAGTTTTGTTTCGTGTTATCTAAGTTGTCTCATCGCGACTTTTTAGACTTTCACTTGAACATAAATTGATCGTTCCACCTGATGAGACAAAAAGCCTGTCCAATCTAATAAAAGTAGACTTATTATGAAAAGCGGGAATAGAGGACAACTTGTGCATTAGAAAATTTACGACGGCTAATAACTCGCTTACCTTGCTACTCTCGGATAGAGAATCAGGAGTTGTCGTTGTTACGGAACTGAAACTGGCCAAGCTTGACGCGTCATCTTCGTCAGAGGAATAAAACATTCTTCTTCCAAGAGTATGGTAACTCAATGGGAAATTGTCTAACTTTGCTTCACTTGGTCCTCGCTTGCCACAAATTGGACAAATAACGGGGAATTTTTCACAGATTGCTAAAAGAAGATCAAATATTTTGTCATAATTCCAATAAATTTTTGGCACTTTTACCTTTTTCGATGCAAACGCTGCACATAGCATGACCGCAATACAAAACCCTTGGAATTCGAGATGAAGAATGTACAGTATTTCGCACTTTGATTTTGTAGCGTAAACTGCATTTCAAACACCTGTCAGGGTCCAGCTTTCCCCGGTCACCACGCAATTTGGATATATTTCCGATAACTAAGAAAGAGTGACGAAAAATTCGTTAAAACGTTATGATCATGAAGTTTGACGAGTTTTCTATCTTACCCGGTTGATTTGTCACTTTTTTACGAGGATCACCTCTACCACGTCTTTCGCTCATGTACATTTTTGTTCAAATGGCCTTTCGAGTGATTAAATAAAGATTGAAATATGATGAAATATTTCAACATTATTTTTCTGCGTCTTTGTCTGAAACTGAGTAAAACTCAGTAACTGACATGTTGAGACGGATCAGTTGAAAGGCCTTGATCAAAAATCTAAGTCAAACCCGAAAATATTTTTTTCTACTTTTTAAAAATATGAAATAATATGTCAATATTGAAAATCTTTCAAATAACATAAATAGCCACAATTTCGTGATGGAGTTAACTTTGTCTGCCAAAAATTTTTCGCGGCCCGGAAAGGTCAAAAAAATTACCACATGTGCTAAAAACAGCCCAATTTGATACCACTCAGGCCCTAACAGTTTCGTTTGTTTACGTTTTTGTATTTAAAAGTGACATAACTGAACTTTTTGGAGAATCACGAGAATCACGAGAATCACTACCTTTTTTATCCGTTTTATTATCAATGAAACATTTTCAATAAAATAGGAGAGAGAATGTATGGCTGTGCACTTATTTCTGAGATAATGGTGTGATCAGAATTCAGAATTCGATGATGTCAATAACTTGTCTAATGTCTAAGGTATATTACACGCATTTACAAAGCTTCATCCTTCTGTTGGGACATATTACACAAAAACATGCAGCAAAAATGGGATAAAATGGTTTATTACGTGGAAAGATATGTGTTCTTTCCTGCCTAGACTAAAAAGCAAGTTCTCCACCACTATTTGATTTTTTTTTACATTTCAGGTTCCCCTTGAGAATTTGGATTACCACTACTACCTTCCACTTTTGTTTGATGGACTTCGTGAAACGACACATCCTTACGTCTTCATTGCCGTCAATGGAATCGAAGACCTCCTTTCTAAAGGTGGAAGCAAGAAGATCTTACCAGTTGTACCTCAATTGATTATTCCCATCAAAAGTAAGAAAGTCCTTGCTTTCTACAATGTCTAAAGGGTGCTACTGTAAATTCAATCTGCTGCCAGTCACAAACTGCAACGCTGTGTACGCAAAGACTGCAAATAGCCAAATTACCACTGCAGTAATGGCAGGTTCTAAAAGTACATATTGTCTTTGAAGAACCACAGCACATTTGGAGGCTTTTACCGGGTGTTTCAACAAGTTTTGGATGCCAAAGTCACTAAATAAGCGAATTTTGAAAAAAAATAATCGTCAAATCGAAGGAACTTTTGCGCGGCTTAGCCAATATGTAAACACACTTTCACGAATTTTTTTCGTCGTTTTCCGTAACCAAAACATGATGGGACACCCAGAACATATTCTGATAGAGCAAAGCACAATTTTCATCTTCTTTTTTCATCCATAGTGGCATTGAACACGAGATGTACGCCGGTGATGTGCAGAACCTTGAAGGCTCTCCAGCAATTGGCCCGCTCAGGGGATTTTATCGGACAAGCTTTGGTGCCTTACTACCGTCAGCTCTTGCCTATTTTCAACATTTTCAAGAACAAGAACCGTGAGATTTTTGTGTTTTACGATGCGCAATCATAAACGCTCGTTTCCGGTCTTTCCCCTTCTTTTCTTGGTTGTTCGAGCACTGACTACAACTTCCTGCAGCTTTGTAAAGCAGAAAGCAGGGCGGCCTTTTTACACATTCTTGCATTACTTCAAAGGCCGTCCTTCAAACAAAAGGTGCCTTTGTATAAGAACTTTTGCAACAGGATCAAAAACGTCATTTAGAATCAAGATACACTTCTGTAGAAAGTAGCAGAATTTGAATAATCCACAGCAGCAGTAGTTTCATTAGGAAAATCAACATTGAAATCCACTTGGGAATTTAATAGAAATTCTTAGCAGTAAAGCCTTGTACTCAAGAACTTTAGATCCTCCCCTCATTTGCATACTAAATTGGTAACTTTTTTCTTCAGCTACAGTGTCTTATAATTATTTCAAAAACTTTCGCAAAATTGTTTTTGTTAAACTTTCGTTGGAAATTATCGCAAAGATTTTTTCACTTGATTTGGAATCGATACAAATGAAGACTTTTCAGATTCATTTCTTACACTATGACGCACGTGTGTTCGTGTACTTTAGGGTTCCTAAAGCTCAATGCGTGCTTTCTAATCAATCAGGTTTTCTTACAGTGAATGTGGGTGATGGTATTGACTACCATCAGAGATTTCACGAGAATGTTGGAGATCTCATCCAAGAGACCCTCGAAGTATTAGAAAAGCGAGGTGGTCCGGATGCCTTTATCAATATCAAGTACATGATTCCTACTTACGAATCCTGTGTGCTAAAGAAGGCATAGTCAATATCAACAATTGGATTCATATTCTGTGAATAAATGTCCATCATAAACTTATCATATATCATAATTCGGTATATTTATCTTTTTCTTAAAAAAGCAAACACAAAAAGAAAAGAAGGAAGAATTAGTAGTGTGGTGACATGTATATCACGATGCAATGATTAATCATAAAAATAATCATTATGTTTTTTCTTTCCTCAAAGCTCAAATATAAAAAAAATAGGGAGTGTTCATGGTGGAAGATGGAGGAACTATATTAATTTTTGAGATCCAAAAAAATCTAGAGGAAAAAATAATCATCAAAATTCTCTTCTTTTTTTGCAAAATGCAATGGTGGAAGTGTTTGGAATTTCTTTTTACGTCCTTTCTTTCTTAAAAATTCCAAAATTCATCATCTTTTTGCTGAGGTGCTAAAGGACATGACTCATCACAGTAGTCCCAGGAACTTTTGTCATCGATAAAAGATCCGGATTCGTCGACTTTGAAGGCGCACCAGGCGGCTGTGTCCTTCCAGCGATGAACGCAGCCTTCTTGGGCCTCGCCTTCAAATGTAAAGGGCAAAATGCATTTTTGCCCATTCTTGGTCAAGCATTCAGTTTGGGCTGCTACTGCAAAAAAGAAGAAAAAAAATCAATTCAGGACAAAAACGAGACTGAAATGGCTTTCAGTGCTTGACCGTGAGATTGAATATTTTTTGTGACTTTTAGAAATATTTTTAGATATTTCAGGACTTTTTTTGGACGACAATTTTCAAACTTTTAGGACCGTTTGTGAAACAAACTCTCACGGCCAAAAAGTTTAAGGAAGAGATAAATATCTTTTGAAGATTCTGACATCAATTTCAATGCATTTCGAACACTTACATGTAGTAGTCGGTGTTGGCCTTTTGGTCGTGGTTTGAAACCTTTTGTCTACTGCTATCTCTTTGCTAGGTGGAACTATGTTGGAAACAGATTCTGTAAAAATAGAAAAAAAAATCATAAGTGTCTTCTTCTTCATCGAGGCTCCTCGAATGCATTTTGCAAAATACGTCAATGACTTATAAGAAAAGTGCAGTTGTAGGAGTAGAATTCCAAAGTTAAGTAGAAGCAGTTGCCTAAAAAGAAAGCCATTTGGACTGTTAGGCCTTTCGAAAAAAAGTAAAGTTTGCATTACAACAACTGCAATGACGTCAAGAATCGGTCGGATCGTCTGTTGAAAGGAATTTCAAAACTTTTTTAAGCGCGAGCTCAAGCTGCTCGCGCTTCTACATCTTTAAAATTCTTGTTCTTGTTGTTGTTCTATGGCAATTTAGTCAAATTGCGTAACCTTATGCCTGGTGGCATAAACTTATGCCTGATTTTCAAACTTTTTAGATTTA
>LT727983.1:134362-251305 GCA_900157175.1 Oithona nana
AAAATTCTTAGACTTTCAAAATTTTTAATTCTTACCTTTTCAAAATTCTTAGATTTTTCTTAGCTTTTCAAAGTTCTTAGACTTTCAAAATTCTTAGATTTTCAAACTTTTTAACCTTTGCTCGCGCTTATAGTTTGAAATGTTTCAAACTTTTTTTTTTCAATGCTTTGCTGCATTGACGAAAAGCGACTGAAATGTAAACTGGAATTCTCAACAATTTTGAAATACGAAAATCAAGGAAAATTGCATCTTGATGATTTTCTAACCTTTTTGGCTGCGTTCAGAGTTGTTAATTTGTAGAACTTGGTGTAACTTGTCATGCAGACTTATGATCTCATCCGAGCTTTTTTTCTGCAAATCCAGGTACTTGATTTGCAACTCCAGCATTTTTTGAGTCATACTAGATAACCTGTCCTCCATCGTGACAACCTTGAGACAAGAAAAAAATCATTCGCATTTTAGTTCATTACTTCATTAGTCAGCTAAAATAATAAACTTACTTTCTTGTGTATATTTACGCCAAGAATGAAAGAGGCCCAAATGGACAAAATCAGGGCGACGATCACCGTCACCTTTTTGGGGTTGGGTCCGCAAAGATTTTTCGAAGAACAGATCTCGTATTCTTTATCTGGACTACTGGAAGGATCAGATTCAATATTGGCCACTTGTATGCAGGCCTCATTGTCATTGTTTCTGTGACTAGCTTGACTATTCCTTGGTAACATAGAATTGTTGATCACGGCGGATCTCTGGAGAGGTATGGGAAGCGGAGAGCTTGACCCATCTTTGCCATGGGTTGGTGAGGTCCGGACGGAGAGTGTACTTCCTGTAAGATCCGAAAACATTACTAAAGTAACATGAGTACAGAAGTACTTGTCATTTGGACCAATGCCAGGTCAATTTCGACTGCGCATTTTCAAAGTCAATTTGAAGTCATTGACATCGTGATTCATGTTGAAGATTTGATCAAAACAATGTCAAGTCAAGTTGAACATCTGTTCCGCTTTCAGATTTTGAAGTGACAGAAACACAGCAAAAAACAAAAACAAACTTAAATGTGAAACACATTTATTGCATGATACATTAGTATCAAAGTCTAAATAATCTCATAAAATCAATCCTTATCAAAGCGTGACACATATTTGCTGCAATGACAGTAGTAAGTGAACATCAATAATGCGCGCATGATGAGAAAGATAAAATGATTCATTCATTTGGCATTTCCTCCATTGATACAAATATCAAAATTCCTAAGATTCCAAATTTCCGAAAGAAAATCATGAAACGAATTCGTGAAACTTTGTTTACAATGTGGAAATTTACCCATTTTTAAAGAATTTTCAAATGCTTAGAATTGCTTAGGTCCCTCGGCTCTTCGGGCCTCGGTCACCTTACTTTATTTTAAAACTATACCTGTATTTAGTGAGACGCGATCGGAAGGATCTAAATTGATCACAATTGGAACTTTAGAATTTCTTGAGGTTGAGGAAGAAGTCTTAGGTGAACTAGAAGACGTTACTGTTGTGGAACTATGAATGGGTGCTATGGAGGAACACTCTTTTCTTGACAATTTGGGCGTGGCGCTTAATTTGACTACAGAAGACAGTTTATTAGGCTTGGAAGAGGAGGCTGCCATAGACGTCTCACTGGCGGCGATTAGAGGCTGTTCTTCCAGAGGCTGATATTGTGGATTGGCATGAGCTCCAGAGTCTGTTACGTCCTCGACCCTGTCTTCAGCTTCTAAAAGTGTTTCGCCTTCTTCGTGATTGACACAGGGATCATCCGCACCCCCACCAGACTCTTTCCAAGCCATTTTTCGGTACACTTTTAACACATCTACAGTTGACTAGTCTTTCTTAAAATCTTCTTGAACAGTTGCAGTCGTCGCAGCGTTGTGGTAAACGTGCGTCTGCTGATTTTTCGGCTTGGCAGATGACACGGGAACAAGGCGTATCGAAGGCAAGTGGCGCGCTAGTTATGACGTAATTGAGGACTTTTATGTGAAGAATGGCGGAGTGTACAATAGGTCATGGGTTGACTTAGATTTTTTGTTGGGTGGGTAAGATACTTACACTTTTGATGACTTTGTGACAGCCTTGGATAATCCGCAGTTTAGCAGCATACACGTACACTGCTTGAAAAACACTCAATAACTCTTATTATAAAATTGCGAGGATATTAATTGCGAGACATCTTTAGTGATTTTCAGATACTATTGCTGAATTCCATTAGGAAACATAAAAACCACATCAGAATATCCTAAAAAGATTTAAGATTTCTTCTCTAATGTCTTGTGTTGAGAGATACAAAATAAGTGAACCGGTTTACGTACGCATTTCAATCCAGATTTTTTTATACAAGCTGGAATATGTAGGTGTGGTTAGGCTAAATGTGAGAGTGTACATATACGCAGCACCAAGTTTTTATGGACCTTGGCTATGGCGAGAGAGTGAGGAAAGCGCTCCTCACGCAGTACAACAGCAGGATTTACTACGTAGAGAGGAGCTACTCTCCTTCTTGCATGCAGTAGTACAACATAGGGAACGTTAGCGCCACTTTCCTATACGAAGTCCACTTCTGATCCCAAGTGACTATCGCTGCAGCCTTCGTCCTGAAGAGAACAAGGCCATGCCCTTGTTCTTTCTAGACCCTGATTCAAGGTCGGCAAATTGTAGAGGAAAGAAAGCAATTTGAATGTTGAGTCTCGCATTTGAGAAGATTTTGACGCAAGAACATTTAGAAACTCGAGCCAAACAATTCTTAGAAAAGAAATCGTTTTCTTGGGGAATTTATTCAACTTGTTCTGCAAGGTTGCATACTTCCGGATTCACTATCATCTTCGTTATTGTCCCCATCATTGTCACTCATATCACGGACACGATAGCCCATTTCCATAAAGAAGGATTCGAAGGGATCCGCATTCATCCTTCGTTGATTTTCAGAGCTGGTCTTGTCAAAATCTTCAATCACACGTTTGTTGTCGAAATTATCTGGCATTGGAGCCCATATTCGTACATACGGATCGATTCCCGACGTGGCCAAGTAGCAGGTGGTGGGATGAGGTTGTAAGCAATTGACTATCGAATCGTCACCTTGTAAAACTTTGATGATGTTCGTTGTTTTTCTATCCCAAATGAAGAATTTGCCATCGTCTGATCCAGCAATTATATAGTTTCCTTCGCTGTAATGAAAATATGATATCTCGTGAAATTGTGAATTTTGTCGTCAAATCGTAACATTCCTAAAAAAACCTCCTTTAAAAATTTCACGACTTTTTTCAGATAACTTTTGTCTTTTTAAAAAAAATCGTGAAATTGTGATGTTATTGATTGAACAAATAAATGTTGCAATTTGACGAATTTTTTATTGTTTAATGGTGAATCTAGAAAAGCAATTATTAGTCTTCAAATTACTGAATCAGCATGGGAAAGAAAGGCTATGAAGTCCTATATTTTGCAATTTTAAAAAGGTCATGAGAAAATCTTTTACCTTCCAAAGAAATTTGCTTCTTTAATGTCTGTCGTTGTATTACAATGCCCACAAAATCTTAATTTGAAATCCGTTGCATTGACTTTCAATTTTTCTAGCGCGACAATAAATTCGTCATTTTTGTTCACTTCCGGCTCAACGGTTGCATTATCATTGTCAACATCATCATTTCCGGACTCCTTACGTTTCTTATTTTTAGATTCACTTTCTTTGACGTCATTTTTGACTTCTTCTAATCTTTTTTCGAGGCTTTTCAATGCTGGTGAATCTGCATGATTAGGAAACTTTTGCTTAAAAATCACGACAAAATCTTCAGCTTCTTCGATCCATTTCAGTTCAGTAAGGCATTTGATCATTCGTAAATGAGCTTTGATATGATTTGAATCTAAAAGTATCACATGATAAACGTCTAAAAGTGCCGAATAAATGTCTCCATTCCACATCCTTTTCAGGTAAGCTGCTGCTCGATTACCCAACAAAATGGGATGGACTTGAGCAGCCAAAGCTTGGTTGTATAAATTGACGGCATTGGAGTACCTCTCAGCCTCGTATTCTTGATTAGCTTGCATTTTCAATTGTAAAACTCCAGGTTTTAAGTCATCTGTCATCGACTTCTTATGAAAACCATTTTTGACCATTTTTTCTGGATTTTCATCTAGAAGAAGGAAATTTTTGAAGGCGAAAGAATCTTTCAAAATCGGCGATCCATGAAAAACGTCAAACAAGTAAATCTGTTCCGATCCCATATTGGCCAAGAGTTCTTGACCATTAGGTGAAAATGTGACATAGGTTGAGGTGAAATTGTCTCGTCTCCATAAGACATTTTTAGTAGCTTTGGGTAGATGACCGGCCACAAAGTACTTGGCGAATCGCTGATTGGACCAATCGTAGTCTTGGCAGGATTTGTCTTTCAAGTACCCTCTTCGATCCCTGGGATTATCCGCTACCGAATCAGGCCACTGGATCACATTACATTTGAGTTTACGTCGGTCATACATCCGGATATAGGAATCCGAGCCTCCAACTGCCAGGTACTCGGGGTAAATTGGGTTAATCGAAAGACATTTGGCCTCAATGCCGGACTCCGCATCTGCGTGCAAATTAATCAAAATTCCGGATTCTGAAGGAGGTGCACGAATGTCAGTCTCCATGACGGTGCCGTCTTCCGAAGCTGACCACAGAATGTTGGGACAAGCAGGTGTCACTTCCATTCTTTTGACTCTGTAAGTATGTTTCTTGTAACTTTCTAAGGTCTTGCCAGCCGCCATGTCATGCACTTGGATCTTGAAATCTGCTGCACCACTTGCCACAATTCGATTTTGTGTTCCAGGCATGAATTTGACACTGAAGATGTTGCCGGTGTGTCCCGTTGTATGTCTTTGGACTTGTCGGCCTTTGAAGGGATGCCAAAGCATGACATGAGCGTCATCGGATCCGGAGGCCAATAATTCACCATTTTCTGACCATTGAATGCAATTGACACAGCCTTCATGGCCGTTTAACTGGTGTAATAGGCCTAATTTGTCGATGAATTCTTTGGTGACTTGATGGTGACGTCGGAATTCTTGTGAAGGGAGAATCTGAAATTGAGTAATAGAAGCTGAAATATAAGTTTGTGATTCGTGTAAGTGACTTACGTTGCTCTCTCTTTTAGTGAGGTTTGTGACTAAAGCCATCTTGATCTAAATGCGAGGTAAATTAGGTAATTGAATCATTACATAGTGATAGTCGTGAATAAAGGTATGTAAGACTTGACATGTACTTTCTTTTCTTCCATTGTTTATCTCTGAAAAGTCATATGAGTAGAAAACAAAATCTGAGGCGCTATTTGTCATGTTTAAAAGAGTAGATCGTTCTTTAGAAACATTAGTTTTTCAATAGTTTTGATATCAAATGCATTGGAAAAATAGTGTTCGAAGTCAATTTAATGCATTGTTAAGATTTCCTTTTGACAAACACTGAGTAAGTGATGCATTTTTGACAGTGAAAATGCAGTTTCGAGGTCCTTTGCTACCGCAATGAATTTCTTGTTTTCACGCAACCTTTCATAATCACAGCATTGCATTCAAGGAAATTTCCTTGATTTCATTGTGATATGTAAAAGAGCTAGAGTATGGAGATATCTGAAGAACCACGAAAATTGTAAACTGTTCCATACTTTTTCTTTAAATAATTAGTTTAAGAATTTAGGTCTATGTAGAAGATGAAATATATTTACAATTTCTGAGAAAGAAGCAAGTGAAAAAATTGTGTCTGCATTATGGCGGAAAAAATTCTTTTTCTGAACTATGGCTTCGCGCGAAAATGTCTTAATTTCCTCCCCTTTCATTACAACCTGTCAGAAAAGTCATTGTTCGCTTGCTTGCTCGCTGTATGTGACAAGGTAGTGCAAAATTGTTTCCACTGCAACTGACTCATAAGACTGCAAAATGAAAATTGCGGACGGATGGCGACAAAAATTAGCCATTAACTTTGCTGCAAACTCTTTTGTCAACTGTCTAGACAATATATCGCAAGTAGGTGGAGTTATTTACTGGTACTATTACTAGTTATCGATCTTCATATTGATCGAGGTAGGAAACTAAGCACAAATGCCATGAAAAGTGTGAAGCTTATCTGCAAGAGTGCCAATTATCGATTAAGGTCTATTTTATGCTACGAGTCTCTCCAGTCACGCAAAATTATTCTTGGAATTCTCTGATTTTAGATAGACTTGGAAAGCTTCGTGTGTCGTCCCCTTGTATTGTTGCAAAACCACATGACAATGACAAATCATGATTAGGTTAATGGTTTTTCGTCTTTCTATAGAAGTAGCTGCTTTCTAGTGCTTTCGTTTTCATGTATATGACAACAATTTCGGTTGATTACGTTCACGTAAGGCGTGGCTCACATCATTAGCAATATCGTTTCCTGTCTGTCAGCATGCAACAATGATAACTAATGACCAAGTTTGCTACATGAATAATACAACAACAGATAGAAAGGGATAACTTTCGAGTGGATTATTGCACATAATCGTTAAATAACGTTAGCGTTCTAATTTGGAAAATCATGCCATCTGAAAAATTCATGAAATAGTTTTGAATTTCCTGCGCGCGCAGTATTACGTGAAATGAACAAGAACCATTAGACATAAATTCCTGAATCCTGGTTCTTGTTTAGATTTTGGCCATTTTACCAGTTGTACCCTTCCAACCTAGTAGAATTTTTTTTGGATTTCCAAAAAGGAGCACAATCGTTTGGTGCTCCCACCAACCCTTAGTCCAAAAGTGCGAAAACCGAGATTGGGTGACTTCAGGGTAGATTAGAAAAATGACCAGGGTTGCCAGAATGACTTTTGTGGCCAACATGTTGAAGCGGACTGAAGTTACGAACGGATGCATGTAGTATTGATTACTATTGATACACATTTGTTTTATCTTGATGAGCTTTAAAGGATTTTTTTTTTCTTTGGGCTAAGGTTTAACGATTTGCACCATGAAAAGTAGCATAACAAATTACAATGGACAATGAGGTTTACAAATATGTAATTCAAAACAAATGTCCCTTTTCCTCACCAAAACACGAATTTTACGATGAAATCATTTTTCTAAGTCTGAATAAGAATAACAGAAAGTGAATCTGATTAGGTATTTATTCATCTTAATCCTATGACGAATAAATACTCCAAAGTCATTTGTGCAATCTGTACATATTGAAAATGGGACAACAATCTTGTTTTCACCTAACCCCTCTTCTCGTTGATGATACAAAGGAATGGCAAAGTATCATCTGTGTAGGGACCATCACTCGATTCCCTCCAATGGAAAACTCAAGCTCTTTGATTTATAGGGCACGAAAACACATTTACGATTCTGTTGATCTTTCCAAATGCTCCCTTGACGACCATTTGAGGCGAAAAAAGAAATCAATTTTTCGACACACATTTTGCGGTGAACTTTATTACCTTTTGTACTATATGCGTTACAAATGTAGCTTCAGCAAAGGTAGTAAAGATAAATTCGAAACTTTTTATGCTATCTTTAATCTTATTGACCGCATCCAATGCAAATGATCGAAAGTGTGCTCCGCTCAGGAGGCGGGTGGCTAAACCCAGCATGGTCGACGCATAATTCACAGAGAATTTCCATACTTTTTTACGCTCTTCGTTTTTATGGAGAGATAGAGGAGGGAGAGACCTTTAAAAAAGGAGCCGATTCGATAAGCTTCGAAGATAATCCATTAGAAAAATGCATGAATTATTGCAGGGCATTTGTATAGCTTTTCAACCTTTCAAATTCGTAGATTTGAGATAAATCGTCTTTGAAATAAGCTTCAAAGATTAACTCGAATTCGCACATCAAAAATCCGTTACAAAATATCAGCCAAACAAGTTTACTTTGATTGTCAGTGTCACATGAGAATGTTTGAAATTCCCGCCATGATTTGCCGGTGCGTTCGCTCACTTCCAATGCTGGCGCCTGTCTAGCCAGCACTGCAATAAATACGGTGCGAGTTTGCTGCAACTTTTGCATCAGCTGATCTGCTAAGTACACCTACTGTTGCAGATTCCACCTTGCAGCAATGTTCTACTACCAGGACAAAGACTGGTAAAAACGTGGTAAACAAGGGGTAAACAACAGAAAGTGCAACGTTACCTTCAATAACTCCAAGGTATGTTTTCTATCCTAAGGATTAAGACCTTGGCATTGACGTTTGGAAAGTCAGACTTCAAGGTTTGATAGAAAGTCTCATTTGAAAGATTTTATTGAACATTTTACTGTAAAAACGTGTTTTGTTTATTCATTGCAATTTGATTTCTCTATTTGCAGAAAACAGTGAATTAGTGATTTGTGTTCAGCTTGAAAATATTTGTCAGGATCCAAAATGCTTCGTCACAAGGTAAGAAATGTGAATACCGTATTTACTGAAATTAGGGCCCATACTCGAATTTTTAAGGCCCATTCGAAAATAATTTGTAGGAATTAGGACCCCTACTCGGATTTAGGCCCATAATTGAATTTTACATAGTCGTTAAGCCGACGACACAATTTTAAATGGAGGCTTATCATTATTCAACTCCGACTAAAAGATCCAGAGCTTGTAGTCCGTCAAAGAGGTAGAAAAGTTACCCTTTGGACTTCAAACTTTGTCAATTTAACATTTTACTCAAACTTTGTCAACTTGAGAATTAAGGCCCATACTCGAATTATAGCCCCTATTTAGTAAGAAATAATTTTTGTCTGGATTTTTGTGGTAACCCACAAATCACGTTTCAAAATCACATTGAAAGTAGAATTTATAGTGTAGGTGAATGTTAATTGTGATTCTCAAAGGGTAATTTATCGGTACTCTTTTCTAAGTACAATTGGTACATATATTTCGCCTTGGCACGCTGTAATAGAAATTAGTAAGGAAAATGAGGTCATCGAGACAATTCAAGACTAAGGAGAGCTGATGATAATTTCTACCTGTCAAATTGGTGTGAGTGTGACTCTTTTGAACCCTCAAATTCCAACACCTTAGGATAGGACTTAGGAGGACTGCAGAAGGCAGCGTCGTAGCAATAGACTTCATTTGAGAGTTCCATTATCTCAGAACCATTATGAAAAATTTTGTGCCTCCTGGAGCTCTTTTCTTAATGGTCGATTGTCGCCATTAAACATTAGAAGTGCAAAAGCCTCTTCTCATATCTAGACTTCTGCTGCTGCTGCCCACTTCAAAAACACAACGATTTTTTGATCCCATTGACGACCTGGGTGGCTCAGACGTCAATGGAACTGAAGCTGTTCTCACGCTCAAAGCACAAAGGAGAAAGAGGCAAGGCATCATCTAAGATGCTTTATTGGTTCCTTACGTCTCAATCTAGGGCTATAACTTTGGTTGTAAAAGGTTACACTCATGATCAAGCCGCATAGAAAACTCTCTTGGATAATTGAAAGGTAAGAATTATCTAAAGCGAAGCGTTTAAAAATTATTTTTGTCAAGTTGTAGGTTGTTTTTGGTTTTGGTCAATTCAATCTGATTATACCCGGAAAGAAATCGGCCGCAATCACACAACCTCTAAAAAACTAGTCTCAATAATCTAAAACCTTTTTCTGAATTTTGAACTAACAAAATCGTTTTCTAAAAAAGTAGAACAAGGCATCTAGGAGAGGCTAAAGATTGAATTACATGATCAAATCTCGTTTTAGTATTGCCTTTCGCTGTTTTTTCAGACAGACCACCCAGAAGAAAAATATTGGATCAAAAAATACACAGCCTCGCATCAGACTAATCTCAGAAACAATTTCTCAGAAAGAGAACAAATGAGGTTGTTAGACAACCTGTCAAATTTCCAAAGAGAATGAGACTAGATACTAGGTTGAGTCGAATTTTAGGCACACCTTCGTGGAGTATCTCAAATGAAGCCTTTAAACATGCTGATTGACGTTTGTTAAAAAGATTTTTCATAAAAATCGCCAATGCGACCAGGAAAACGATTTTCAGAAAATCGTTTTCCTGGTCGCATTGGCGATTTTTATGAAAAATCTTTTTAACAAACGTCAATCAGCATGTTTAAAGGCTTCATTTGAGATACTCCACGAAGCTGTGCCTAAAATTCGACTCAACCTACTAGATACCCAAAAGCTAGTAATACTGCGCCTCGCCTCGGTCCTGTGACCAATGCTCATCTCACGCAATCCATTTCTTCCCAAGCTCCATTTCGTGTCAAAATTGAAAAATTCCTAGGAAAATTTCCCTTTTGGAACTATAATTGGACTAGACATCATTTTCTAAGGTTTACGAGGGAAGAAGGGCCCCACCCACTGGGCATTCTAGGCAGGGAAGCAACTTTTTTTCTACAACTAACAAGCTTTGAAAATTGTCACTTTTTCAACAATAGGGCCCCCTCAAAAAATATCTAATGGAATAAGTGCCCAAGGGTAAAAAATGGACTTTGTGCAGCAGCTACTGGTCATGCTTTGATCCAAGTCATTTTGATTTTTGTAACCCAAGTTGATTGGCAATTTAAAATCTTGGTTATTATGATGATTATACTCATCCAACACAACCAGAAAAATGTTAATTTTTTGCCAGATTTATAATACTACTGTTGGTCTGCTTTTTATTGGTAATTTAGCTTTATGATATTGCCTACAGCTTGGCAAAAATGCGACTTGCGATAATTACATATGCCCTGCTTTTTATAATAGGCTTGAAGGGGGGAATATTTGTTGATAAGACTCGTTTTTGAGTAAAATCTGCATATTTAGAGTACCTACCATATTACATAGCGCACCCTGTAGCTATTTCTTTACAGCTAGGCTTAGTATGCATATTATATTTTCTCGCTTATCTCGACAAGTGATCGCAATTTTTATTTTAGACCACACTTTTGTAAAACAAAATATTTTTGTCTCAAAGTCTGAATTTTCTTATTCATTTCATTCATTACCTACGCTTCGAAGAAGTCAAAGGAAACTGCTTGAGGTAGGTCTTGCTTGGTCATAAATTCTTTGGACTGAAGTAGGGGTTGACTTCCTTCATTTCGCATTCAAAGATGGGTAAGACGAAACGACTGACACATCTGCTGCTTGAAAATGACCGAAAAAAGTGTGAGAACATTGCTCACATTCTCAACCACATTTCGTCACGGGTTTATACTACGTAGAGCTGCAGCATGTGTATAGTCTAAAATGGATCCTTTATATATACGCATAGCAGTGCTTGAACATTTGTCACTGACGACAATTTCCTTCAAGACCCCGAAGCGACCTTGAGTACAGAACAGAGAACTGCAGTTCAGCATACTTTTGAGGCTAAAGTTCAAGCTTAGATGACCAAGAAAATTGGGGCTGATTGAGTGACGAATAACGAGTTCTTTTCCCTTAAAACTAAATTGAAAAAAAAAAGACCATCAACTTCTCAAACAGAATTTTCTATGCCTGCTATGAAAAAATCCCAAAGTCCTCCATTTATCATTGATCCTGTCTCCTGTCTGGTCAATCCGTTACAATAAAGTGCGTGACGTTCTTTTTTTATCTGCTCAAGTCTTTGCTTAATTGAAAATTTGAAAAGGGTAGTAGCCATGAGCTCATTAATTCCTTTTGTTTGAGGAGTGGCTTTAGAAGAGACTCTTTTATCATTAGTGATGACGATTCGTGATGCCTATCTGCTCAAGCTATTGTTCAAGCTATTGAAAGACCTGATTAGTACTTGTTCTAAATTAAAAGTTCGTTGAAGCAAACCTTCCAAAAAAAAAAAATCAATTTTGGTTAAGGTTATTCATGGGTAAGACTGGGAGTTGTTGGTATTATTACAGGCTTCAAAACAAGCATTGCATGGGTTGTAAATAATGCCTCTTGCCTAAATGTGAATTACGTTAATGGCACTTTACATAAAGTCATGGACTACTCAGCTTCAGAGAACTAATTGTTATGTTTGAAAACTTCGCATGTTGATATGCTCTAATTATAGAGTTTCTGTAAGAGTGGTTAGCATGGCTTCTCTGCTATCAAAGCAACTACTCCTTTGAACAATAGTAGAGACGAAGAGCTAACAGAACAAGCAGTTTCTTCAAGTAGTAATTTGATTAGCATGAAATGACAAGCTCGCGACATTAGAGAACACGCCTATTTTCGCCATGTACTATAATTGACTTTGCAACTGGACTTGAGGTAACGGATTTCGAATTTTCAATAGTTCTACATCTTGGTTTCTCAAGGTCCGGAAGCGCCATCTTGCCTAGAAAGCTATTAGAATTACTTTTTTCTCAACGTAATTTCTCGCGAAGATCTCGACTACTCTCCGTAGTCAACCCTCTTCGTCATAGTTTAGAGTCCAAAGAATTTATGGCTTAAAGACCAGACCTCACTTCCTGCATGGAAAAAAAATCTGCAAAAAAAAAGATAAGAAGGGAAGGGGGTGCAATCTGTCATTCAATTCAGAGGCTGTCATCTTAGATTTGTGCCAACAGCTGCTTTTTAGCACGCTGCTGGAGAAGCTGTCAGAACTCAGAATACACACATATAGATGAGGGGAATTTATGGCACTACCATACTATCTCAATTGTTTGAAGTTCCTTTAGAACAAACTTTAGACTATGCGAGAGGAGCGAAAAAATTGCCAAGAATTTTTACACAACCTATTGTAAAAAACACATTAGCTTAACCAAAATTAGCTAAATAGCGTTTTTACAGTTACACCAGAATCCTTCTAAAAACTGAAGAACGCATGAAAAGCATCAAATTGTTTGATGATCATCAACGAATTAGGTTAGGTTAGGTTAGGTTAGGTTAGAAAGGAATTGAAAGGAGTAAATCTTTCGTGAAATCCTATTATGACGGATTTTTTCCCTCTTCTTTGTTACGAGAGAAGAATGTTTCTGGTGGCTTTGGAATGCTTGAAAGCAGTAGTGTTGACTCTGTTTCGTCAAACAAATTTCATGTCTGGTGAAGATGACATTGATGACTTGCTGCTAGAAGCTGTTCTCATTAGGGGTTTTTTGAGTGCAGCAGCCACATTCACCACCTTGATTGGCCTCTAATTTTTACCCGTTTTTCTTCCTCCATAAATGTCATTTTGTGTGAGGCTGACCAATAAACATGGCATTTTTAGGACCCATTTCGGCTACTCTCAGAGAAAAACAGAGAATGCTCTTCTCTACCTCTTCTAGACTTCGTCCTTCTTCTCAGGGAATTTACCACCCAATTTGAGTAGAAGCAGACACTCTGCTAACTTCAGAGTACAACCCTTTTGTTGCCTGCTTGGCAAATTCGGGTGAAACTGTGAAAACCTCCCGGGCAACAGGGCCGGGTAAGAAACAAGATAGAAATTTCTTACGTGCAAGTTGCGAAAATGCCTTACAATGTTAGATGTAAAGAAGTAAAAAAAAAGCCAATTTTAGAGCTGCCAGAAATAACCATTTTTGCGGGAAAATGAAACTAGCGAATTTGCGCTGCGCTTTTTTTGCAATTTGTAGCAAAATGGAAGGGGCGGAGTGGAAAAAACCGTTCAGCCAAAGGGAAAGGGACGGATGGTTAGTTGGTCCTTTTTGTTAAAGAGATGTTATAAAACGGATGTGGAAATTGAGTGATTCTGCGAGCAGAGCAGCGCTGGAGAGAGAAGAGCCTTTGTTGGAAATTGCAATCATCAAATTGGCCAACTACTATAGAGCGTAAAGAGAGTGTAGCATTACTTTACTTCATGACTCTCGTAAGATGCGCTATCTTACTAATTACATTAGATAATGGGCAGGCAGGGGCTCCCAAAGCCACGTTCTTTTATGACCGCATATTTCACCGGAAAATTACCCAACTTTTATTCTTATCTCCACTTTAGAAGTCCACTACAAATTCAAACGAGAGTTGGAATAAAATCAGCTGCTTAAAAAATGTTTCAGTCTTGTTTAGCAAAAAAAAAAAGGGTCTACTGAGATAATTAATTACCCCCAAATTAGCAGGTCTGGTATATTTGTCTTAGTGGTAGGTTTGCCAGCTTCTAGACTCTTAAAAAAGTAGAGCACGTATCCTCTCATTACAGCGCTATAAAGTTGTCTATTAGATGATTGGCCGGGTATTACGAAGTGGTAAAAGAACGTCGCAAATTGCAAATGACTTTTATGAGGCCGGACTGTCCTCTAAGTCTTGTGGCTCTGCATCCGGTCGTAAAAATCCATGCGATGATGAACCCCTAAAAAATCTGCAATGTTCTGTTAGGTTTTAGACTAGTAGTAGCACTTCTGATGGTCACTTTTCAAGTGGGCCAAGGCACAACCCATTTCATTTTTTTCATCAAGCAAAATTGCAATGATCCATCAGATTTACGCTCCTGGCCAAGAAGTAGTAGACTTGTCTGTCAGACTCGTAAATCTCAGCGAAAAATCAGATTGCATTTCGAATTCTTGCTTGCTTCTAGTAACTCAACTACTTCAAGGAAATCCATGAAAAACAACTCCTAAGGGACCTAATAATTTAGGAGTCCAAAGTCGTAAAATCTCAAAAACTCTTTTAATTAAGCCTGGCTTGGCTCTGCATGGCCAAAAAGTGCAATCTGTAATTGGAGATTAAAAGTGGTCATAAATAGTCTGAAAAAGGAAGTGCAAAAAACTTGTGATACCTTTGAGATTTCTCTAAATGATTCTCATTAGACATCCTTAGTTCACTTCAAAATAGAAAAGTAGATTTTTTCAAAAATGAGTTTTAGCCATACTAGAGGACAGAGTGAGGCAAAGTAAAAATAACTCAAGTAATGGTAAGTCATTTAGTAGATATCTCTTCAACTTTAGTCAAGCTTAGAATTGATGATCTTCATCAATTATTGTGGACTTGAAGTCTGCTGTTATCTATCTCTGGCATGTGTTTTTTGGTTGGACACAATATATTGCTCAATTTCCGGCTAAAAGTCACAATATGTAGTACATAGAGTGTCCCTAGTAGTAGTAATTGTAATGATGAGTTCTGGTTCTACTTCTATGGCCAACGCCGGGACAAAAGGTAGAATTAATTTTCTTTTTTTGGGAGCACTGAGCAGAGTAAAGCTTTACTGCTTCTGGAATGTGTAAGGGTATAAAATGTGTAATCTGGCTCCAGGCTGCTCACTTTCATTAATATCTTTTCTGAGTTGCTGTGTTAGTAGCCTCAAGAAATCGGATAGATTAAACCATTGCAGCCACTGAACAAAAGAGACAATTGGAGCAGATAAAAAATGGAAGCCAAATTGAAATGGGAGTGGAACTTCAATTTATTTCAAAACACATCTTTTCAGACCTTCAAGAAACTAAAGTGACCATAATGATATTGGATTTCAAAGTAAGAATTGCTAGATGGCGTTTAGACAAAATAAAATCCAACATAAATTATGTTTTTTTGCAAGTTACAAAAACCTCCAATTTCGCAACTGTTGTTTTCTCTTTGGTATGTATTATATTTTTGGCTAAAAAGAGGTCGTAGGTTGAAATCTCATGAACCTTCATGGTGTTTTTCATCGTCTTAGTTGTCAGTTGTTCGCGTGTAACTGGCCACCAACCAAGTTAATTGGTCGAGTTTCGCTTCTCAAAGCTTTACAGTAGCATCAGCAGCCCTGCTTCAGAGCTGAAATCAGTTCTAAAGTGCATCGTATCATAAAAGAGCAGATTTGGTTCCACTTTTTTGCAGTCCAGCCTCTTCTTTGTTCTGCCAAGAAGTCTTGAAGATGAGAAAAGATAAGAAACACAATTTTTGAAAGCTCACTAAAATTGCTTTAGCTTTCTTAAAAGTCAATTTACAAAGGTAAATGAGCTGTCTCGCAACTTAGAAAAATTGGCTCAAGTTGACCTTTTGTGAAACTCTCAGTCAGCAAGTAGCTGAAGAAACATGGATGACGACCCGTTTTTCTTCTAATCTGAATAATGATCCTTGGCCAATGAATTTTTGGTGGGCGGACTTTATCAGGCGAGACGAAGACAAGGATGGCCTTCCATTTATTACTGTCACTCCATTCAAGCTGAAAACTCTTCTGCCAAAGCCAAAAGAAGGCCATTTTTCTAGACTACTTGACGGGTCAAATAAGGCAAATCTTAGGGATTTTCCCTAGAAAAAGAAAACAAGACTGAAACTTTGCTCAAAATATCAAAGGAAATTTTTTGCTCAAAGATTTGACCCATCGAAATATTGCTAGAAAACCGGCATTGCAAGTAAATAACACCGGTAGGATTTTGCTTTGAACGCCATCTACCCTAAAATTGCAAAAGACAATTTTAGACCTCCCAGGTACAATTTTCCAAAAGGAGCAAGTAAAGCAAAGAACTTGTAAAGTGTGACATGTATGAATGACTTGTACTAATGCCTGGTCAAACACATCAAAGAAAAGCTTTAGGAACTGTCAGTGAGCCACCATAAATTAAAAGCTAGATTTTGGTGGCTTATGTGCCCATGTTTTTTCTGAGGGTTTTCTCACATTTTGTGGCAACTTCATGCCTGATTTTGCTACTTTATGGGGATTGAAAACTAGGAAGCAATGCATCTTTGTAATCCTTAAAAGTGTTCTGACCTCGTGAAACAACCTCAAGCTCATTTTCAAAGTAGCAAAAAATCGATTTCGCGCCAGATAAGCAGTGCCATTTATCCAGCTAAGCATCAGTGACAAAAAAGGAGTTGAATTTTTTTGTGTGTCTTGAAGTAACTGGTGAGTAGCCGAACTGATGTATGCCTCATTGGTTGCGAAAATCATCTTGGAGTCTTCTTTCACTCCCTTCTCTTTCAAGCCTCGTTTGCGGTCACCTTTGTCGCAGCTTCAAGATGTTTATCTTAATTTCCCGACGGGCATGAATCTGCAAACTATCTATTCCACTCAACTTTAAAGCGAACCAGTTAAAAAACCGAGCTAAGAAAGAGAGTAAAACTTTGGAAGATAAGATAAAAAAGGCATCCAGTTTGTTCTAGAAATCCGGCAAGTCTCGGTACATGTCCAGAATAGCATGTAATATGAAAAGGAGAGTAACCAAGTAGATCAGCAACATTCAAATCAATACTTTTCCATTTATATGCTTCAAATATCAACTTGACAACATCAAATTGTCCTTTAAAAACATGCAAAATGCAATGGAGTTGATCCTCGGTGATCTTTCACATTGATATCAATGATTCGTGTTTTTTTTTTTTCATTTTTTTCTTTTCTGTTGTTGCCTCATAAGTTTTGAGTGTCTCATAGCCAAAAAGCATCTGTTCCCCATCCAAAAACGCCAAAACACTAAACGTTCTAGACAGCAGGCTGTTCTAAGCGTTTATTTTTTGCAACAGCCTCAGTTGTGAGCTTCAACAAAACGTAGACGACGAGTAGAAGGTCGGGACAGCTTTTGCGCACGTGGCTCCCATTTTCTTCTCAATATTGCACATTCCTTCTCGGATCATAAAGCCCATGTTTGTAGCTCAAGCTTAAAAGTCAAAATGCAAAATCTTACTTAGAGATTAATGTTGTTTCAAGTTGCTGTTGCTTGACTCGGAAGAACATCATCTCGGAATGTCTGCTTGCTGACCCTTTCTTCATTGCCTTATGTACCTAGAAAATTAATCTTGGAAACAATGTTGGAGACAAGTATTTATGAGCCCAGCTCAAATCGTTATTAAGCATACATGATATGATGCTCGGCTCTCATATTTTGCGCGGATCAAACCTTATTTGAAGAACAATAGCAACTACATCTACATTTGAATTGCAACAAATAAACTCTTTTATTCATTTTCTTTCCAGGTAAGGAAAAATCTCAGAGGTTTTTTTTTCCATTTGACGCTAAATCTTATCTTGGCCAAGAGAAGAGTCTGCGTTGTGTCTTGAATCCCAAATATGGTAGAGCACCATTGCTGGTAGCTTAGGATAACTGTGTAATATCTTTTTACTGGTCTCTTTCCTCTATGTTTTGTATGCAAGGAATGCCGACGGACATAAAGATGATCGCCCATCATTTCGTCAGATTGTCGGAGGCAATGTCCTCCTCCCTATGGATTTACAAGATGATCAAAGATGGGCGCTTGCCTAAATAAATGTCACTAAATCTGGACTATACTGTACCAGACATAAAATTGACAATTTACCTTTTGTTATCCTAAAAGTTCCGGCTGCTTTAAGTAACACTAAGTCATAGAATCCTGGAAAGTTCCGAAAAGCTCCGATAATTAATACTATGTAGGAAAACGCCATCTAACCTTGTTTCTTAAGTCGTAGCACTTGTTCCTTCCCACCTTGAGTACAGTGCCCGATAAAGTTGTCGCTGCTGTCCCGATTCTTTATTCTGCTCACGAGCGTGCCATTTCGATCCCTGGCGCTTAATTCGTAACAGCTAGCAGAATCTCATGTTGCATACATATCTTAGCATCAGGTGGAAATGACAGTAGTACTATGACCCCCCAGCTCACTCCCCCCAAAAAAGAAAAGACTTGATCATCATATTGAAATGATGTCTTTGGCATGCAAGCCAGAATCTGTGAGAAGAAAGGCAATTTCATTTATGTTTTACTACTACATGTTGTACTGCAGCAGCAGCGCAAAGAAACTTGGAATAGGCGAAGCAGTAGTCGCACCACAGAATTCAAATTGACTCAATAAGTTCCAGCATAGCAAAGAAAACGACTGCTAGCTGCCGCTTCTTTAGATGCTGCTGCAGAACACAAATTATGAGGGAGAGCAGCATGCAAGATGTAGCTTTTGTTTCAGCTCCAACATTCCCTGGATGCTTCAAAAACTGCCAGCACATTTGGATATGTCATTGCCATTCTTTTATTGTCCATAACATTCTTACCAATTGAAGCTTAGAAGAAGAAGAAAAAAAAACCTTCTGTATTTTTCTTGCTTTGAGCTTTTTTTGAATGATTTGCAGGAGGGACTCTCCAAGATGCATCACTTGACGACATGATGGCCCCAGATCCTTATCAGGTGTCGAACCAAATGGCCATCGGCTTCCAAGCATTTTTGCACTTTTTAGTTTAAAAGTGGACAACACACAAAGTCAGTCCCATGGCCCCACCAAAAAACATGTTTTCTTTTTTACCTACTAAAAAACCAGACCCATTTACTTGTTTTGAAAATTCACCAGCACTCAGAAATGATTGCTAATCCTGAGCTGATGATGATTTTTCCTAGCTAGTTCAAGATCTGAGTGGACATAAATAAAATCTCTATACTCGTCTCAGAAATCCAGTTGGCAGCACATCGAACAGGATTGAGAAGAGTTTTACGACGAGTTGACCAATGCCTTCCCTTGTCTGGCCAGTCTATCTTTAGTAGCCAAGTTGTCATGCTTTATCATCAATGATCACTTCAAGTCGTGAAAAATTTTGCTTGCGCCTGGAAATAAGCTAGCAGTGAAGCAGCCCAAGAAGCAAGCAATGAATGAGTAGGACAATAAAGATGGCTACTCCAGATTATACGAGACCAAAGGGACTACTCCCTAAACCTCGTGCCAAGCTTCAAAGGGTTGACATTACTTTTTCCCAGTCTCCTACTACTATCTGGCATCTTTGGGTATCTGCAAAAAAGACCACCAGATTCCATCTGGAGCTTCATTAGTTAGAACTAGGGAAAGGGACTTAGGACATTTTTGGGGACGAAGAAGATAAATAAGGAACAGCCTCAAAGGCTAGAGGATCAAAGGACGAGGACACTTTAGAGTCAAGAGTTCTTAGAGAAAATTCCTGGTGGTAAAATTCTCGTTTTACTTCAGCAGATGAATGATAATATTTGTTCTTTTGGAGATTTCTTGGGAGTTTCAAATTATTTTTAAGTTCATCAAAGTTCGCTCAAGAAAGTTTTCTTCTCTCATCTTCCAACTTTGTTGCTTATCTAGTCCAGACCATCTACGTAATTAAAAATCTTCGCACATAGAGCAAGTTGCACATGTAAACCTTGTCGTAGTTATAAATGCCAGGGTTTTATGGTGGTGGCAACTAAAGTCTAGCTCTTTGCATGTAAGCATTTACAAGCTAGTGTGTGCAAATTTGGCCTTTACACGCTAAACTTTACTGTTGCTTTGAAGCAACGTTGCTGGTGCTGAGCAATATGTCAATGTAAAAGGGGACCTTTCCTGTAATGTACTTGCGTGCAACATGCTCTTTTCTCACTTTGACAGAGTGTAACGTATAGCACAGTACAGAGAACTTTCGCAAGTTTGTGGAGTTTTAGACGCTGTGAAGTGCTGCCACCTAGGGCAAAGAGTCTACGCAGCTTCAAAAACGCTGCATAGAATAGCGCTTTTGGAATGATGATTTGAGCTTAACAAATCGTCTGATACGTCTTATGATTTCATAATTTCACACTTGACAAGTGCAATATGTATGTACATTTCTTTTAGTTAAAAGTAGTATTTCAATATCAAAACTCGATTGAGGAGCAGACGCGTGAAGAAGTACTTTTCGGACTAAAGTACAAAGTATGTATAATTTTGTTTCGATTTGTAACTAGATTTGAACCTTTATAGATTGACGTACAAAATGAGCAAATAAATGCCTAAGCAGATAAAAACATAATCATTTGATTATAGGACTAATGGCGTAAAAATAATTTGAGGAAACCATTATTGAAATTGTTTTCTAGCACCAAACTTTGAGGAATACTTTTAAAATTACCGTCTTTTAAAAAAAATAAAGATTCTCTAGGTTTTTGTACAGCAAAAATCGTTCAACATTAAAGACATAACTTTGCTATAAACCGTAAACGTCATCTAGGCAAAAATGTGTTCAGTACCGAGCATCTATGTATTTAAAAGAGGCAAATTAATGTTGAATCATTTTGCCAGATGATACCAATTGATCTTTAAAGATGTACATTTGTTCCATTCAGGCCATTTAAAAGGGTCATTTAGCATTCTCTAATTTGACTCATCAATTCAATTTGGTAGTTTTTCTTTGAAGCCCTTCTTCTTCTTCTCTTCAACACTGTGGAGTGTGGCTAGATGGAAATGTGTCTATGGTTTGGAGCGAAGAGAGATGGGCTTTGTCCCATTTCGCTGAGAGCCGACAATTTAGATAATGACCCAACTCATCTAAAGGTACCACGAGTGTCTTCTTTGCAGCTTGGCTCATCAGTGATAAGTGTTAAAAGCAGAAGGGAGTGAGCAGGAGAATGGAAAAAAAGCAGAAAAAGAATTCGTGATTCTCTTTGTCAAAATTGCCACACATAAACATGGGAGATGCATCGCGTTGACAGAAGCAATTTAGATGGGATCATCGCGTTGAGCTCAAGCAAACGCAAAGTCTGATAGCTCTGCCCCTCGTGGAATGAAGAATGTCTTTGTGGAGAGAAATGGCATACGAGAAACTGAAAACCTGCAAGTGTTGGAAAATGGAAAATAGGATGAGATTTTGAAATAGAGATAGATGGCGTTTTCTTCTTGTTCTTGACGAAATAAAATAATTTTGGCAATTTTTGTGCGTCCCAGACTCTATTTTATCAGATTCTGGAGGGGCGAGCGAGACCGGCCAAGTGTGTGAGAAAACCAATTTTCTAGCCCTGTCAGGATTTTGATGGAAAAATCTGACTGTCGGCTTCCATCTTTGGACTTGTAGCCATGATGGATTGCTTGTTTTGATGTACCACTTTTTGTGTTACTTTGTGAAGGAAAACGCATCCAAAATTCACCATGTTTTTGAAAGTAAGGGGGTCACTTTACTGTACTAGTACTATAAACGAATGGCACACAGGAGAGCTTTCGCTTTGGGAAAGTGGATGATGGCTGATAGGAAAGTTTGTTCAGCTGCCTTTGCCAGAAGCCAAATATGTTGATACAGCATGTAATGCAATCAAAAGGTTCTGATATTATTTCTCCAATGTCCACTAGCAGTCAGTAGTATGTACTCCTACACATGGCTAGCTTTCCACTTTGCCAAAGGCTAACAGTTTTCCCCTACTTTTTGCCAGCTTTAGTTTCCTTCAAGTCTTTCGTTACATGGTTCCATGCAACAAAATGGGAGTCCCAAACTCTAAAATGTTTTGCAGAGAAGAAGCCAGTGTCTGCCTCTACCGTCGAAGCAGCAATGGAAGGAGAGAAGAAAGTTCTTTTTCACTTCGAGAAGCTGTTCTCTCTGAAGCTAGACTTCGTATTCCTAACGAAAGAGAAAAGTTTCAAGCGTGAATGAAAAATGGCTGCCATTTGACAGCTGTCCCCTGAAGTCTCTGAAGTACTATGGTATTTCGTAAAAGAGAAAGCCGTTTAAATATTTATTGCACAATTTTGACACCGACATTTGGTTTTGCTGGAAAATTCCATCCTGGCCTCGGTCCCAAGGGGAACAGAAGCAGAAAGCAGGTCACATATTTGATAATGTCCTGAAACAATGGCATGAAGAAGACCCGAGCTCTGAGAGGGGGAGAGACAACGAGACAAGAGATAGTAGACATATCATACCTTCTGCTTATAGTCAAAATGCAATGGAGATGGTGCTACGGCTTTCTATTTACGAGAATGAGGGCTAAATGACCACTATATCGTATGTAACATGTCTCTATATGACATACATGTGCACAAGGGAACAATTACAAAATATTTGGATCATAAATATGACATAAGGAATTAAGGATTTTTCGATAGAATCAGATTAATTTGTAATTCTTGGATTGTAGCAAGTTTGAAACAATGCGCTTTCTAATGTACCCCTTGAAAACTTCTTCCCCCAAGCCAACAATGTGTTCATTTTATGAACTTGTCAAGACTTTTTTTTTCCTTTTGGCAGAAAAAAGAGCGAAGGAAAACACTCCTCCGCAATTGTACACATTGTACAACTTTTCTGAAGAGTAGGGAGGACATAAGCAAAGCCAGAAAAAATGGGAACAGCCACAGACAAAAGAAGAAAGTTCCTCTCCTACTTTCTGACGAAACTTTCATATAATTGAAACATTTTGTAGCACATACCACATATTGTACTACTATGTGAGGAGCTACAACAAAAGCAGCTTTTCTTCTTCAGCAGCAGAGAACCTCCAACTCCTCACTAATGAAAAGATATGTAACGTCGTTATGGCGACTACAAAGGGGATTTTGTAACTAACTTTGTTGCTTTCTCTCCCTAGTCAACAAGGTTAGGTATGTAGATTCCTACCTAATTGTTGCATAAACAAACGACTATTGATCAACCATGACATGCTCTTTATTATTTTCCTGATTAGAAAGCAAGTCAGAAAAGCCTTTCCAATATTGTTTCAAAAGTGTCAAAATTGAAGGACAAAACAGACGATGCCAAACCATCTTTCTTCTTCCCCAGCAGCATCTATTTTTCATCAGTAGTACTAACCAAGAAGTGTGTAATCATTTCATCTAAATGTAAATTCCTACTTTATGAAAAATGTTAGCACCACCAAAGTTTTGCTCTGAGCATCAGGCTTATGAATCAATTTTGAGGATCCTCCGAAGGGAGGGAGGGTGAACTAGGGAAAAGTTACGACAACTACAAAGAAAATGCAAATTCACCCATGAGGCAAAAGTTCTTGGATGAGTGACATGCAGTAGTAGGACTAGAGCAGCCTTAGCTCTCCTGCTTTCAGTTCAATTGTGTTTCGTACAACCTTAGGGCCATCTTCTGACACATCATCTCCCCTTACTCTTCATATCTTGTCCCTACATTTCCTTTAGAGCAAAAAACATCAAGAGATAGATAGAAGAGGGACTTCTAGTCTTCTCATAAAAAATGGAAGTTGAAAATGAACCGATTATAGCTTTGCACAATAAAAATTTTCATGTTCGTTTAATTATCACGTTATCATCTACCTAGAAGACTTTGTTAGTGCCTTTTAAAGGAATCAGGCTTCATATCTTGTGAGTCATAATTCCATTTGTACATAAGGTATTTACTTAAGGTTTGGTGAGATCTTTTGGATGTCGAGACGTAAAGCATGGAAGGGATGATGGCCCCATCTTATGGCTTTTTTATGCTTAGCAGTAATCTCAGAAATGATCATGGGTTCTGATGATAGTCTGGGTAGTAAAAAAGGAGACCTATGGTCATCAGAAGGAAAGTAACTTTTTGCATCTCTCTAGCTTTGATGTGCTCTAGATAATGCGAAAAGTTACGAGGGCGCCTCGCATATAAAAATCTCCATTTCACTTCATTATTTTCTGGCCTATGCATTTTCATAAATGAAGTGACTTGCTTGGTAAGGAGGCAAGCAAAATTTCAAAAAGTTTTGAAATAATTTGTGAAACTGCACTGAATGCGCAAGTGTGACAAAACAGAGCAAGGAACGCAAGCAGCAAAGCTGCTTTTGTAATCTATGAAAAATGGTGTCTGAAAAAAAACTTTATCTTCACAGAAACTTGATATTTTTTGCATCTAAGTGCAATATGCATCCCAAAATACTTCTCGTTTTTGTTGTATGCATTGAACCTCCTCGCGCTCCGCCGCTCGTTTAAAGTAGCTTTAAAAGCTGCATTTGTAACAATGAATGTCACACTATTAAGCCAAATATTTGGGACCTTCTTTTAGAACTTGGAAAAGCTTGAAAAATTGTCAAATTCACAGCAGAAGCAGCATTAGAACTTGAAGATCCATTTTTCTCGATTGTAAATCTCCTTTGCTTTGCATAAATTGGAATTCACACATCGTATTCATTTCTCAATGTCTCCAAAAGCGAGCAGCATCACATATTTTGTCATGGCTGTCAAGGGAGCCTAGCAATTCCATTTACATTTAAATTATTCATAGAGGCAAGCAGGGCTCTAGGAGAGGAGCTCAAAAGTGAAAAAGTTGAACTTTTATGGCCATGAACGACATATTTTTGCATTAAGCTTGATTGAATTTTACTTTTATTGTTATGAGCAAAAAGTTATTCAATTGAACAAAATGTGCCATGCTGGTTTTTGATATTGTTTGCATTAGCCTGCTGTGGTTTTTGTGGCTAATAAAATTCTGATGATCTTGGCCGTTAGTTGATTTATCTAGCCCCATAATCAATATTTTCCATCATAACTTCCACTATCACTAAACTGACTTTCTCTGACCAATTTCATATACAAAGGCACACTGTTATCAAGAATGGTACATAACCCAGCCATGTTCTTGTTTTCGTCAGGATTTGGTTTCCATGGTAATTAGCAAATGACAGTAACGTCATAAGCTTTTATAGCCGCCATAATAGAGAAAAATTTTATGTTGATACCCCCTGCTTACCTAGTTTTAGTCACACCGTTTTTCAGGGTGTCTCGTTTAATGCAAAAAGGAAATAAGTGTAATTATCTATCATCAAACCACTTTATTAGACCAATGAAACCAAAGTTGTTAAAAAAAGCTGATGGCTAACCTCAAAGCCAACCAACTACGTACCTAACTACTAAATGACAGTTACGACAATGAATGAAAATAGAGGGGCAATTAGACCATCCAAGTTTAAAACTAGAAAACCAATCTATTAGATAACAGTTCTTCAAAAATCTTCTGGGTTTTTTAAGAGTAGTGGCGCCTAACTAAATGGCTAAAACGGCGACTAAACTGTTTAACCCGTTCAGCCAATTTAGATGATGGGGGTCCTGTTCTTCCAGAATTTTTTTGAGTACTATGCTTATAAGCAACATGCTAATTTTTTTTTCTCATCTGGTCAACCAATTAGTGAAGTATTTTTTTCTGAGCCCTGAGGTTAATTATGGTCATGTCAAGACTAGCAGGTTGCAAAAAAATTGAATATGTCCGGTAGACTTCTATGTGTGGGATGCTTTGCTGCTGCTGCCTTGATTTTTGCGTGCTGCTGAGCCTCATTTTTTAGATCCCCTGAAGAGCTACTCATTTTCTAGCTTTAAAAGTGATGCAGATTCATATTTTTTTCTCATGAAGCAAGCATGCAGTAGCTATTGTGAGGTAACTCAGCAGAGGGTAGCACTTAGCTTATTTAATTAGTTCTTCTCTCAGAAACTCCCGGCACTGCCAAAAGTGAGGACTTTTGGGTCTTAGATGATGTGGCTGCCCCAATTACCTTCCAAAATTGGAAATAATTACTGAAAATGATTGAAATGCCGCGCGCAGGGGAGTGTTTGGGGCAGCAGTTGGAAATGATGACACCTTTTGGACATCAGTTCTCAGCAGCCGAAAAGTTTTGGTGTTGTGCCAACAGATCGTTCATTAAGATCCGTCACTTTGGGGAAATCCCATTAAACTGATACAGATCAAACTGGTAGCTGTTGGAGCAGCATCCATCAAAAACGGACCTGCTATAGAGCTATAGAGCAGCAGCAGGGCTCTAGTGCGAATGAAACAACCCCTTGAAACGCAATCAGGAGAGGAATGCTGCCAGTTTAAACACCCATTTGTCATGATGTACAACAGAGATTTCTCAAAAATACCTCTTCAAATATTCTAAAAGGAAAATTGGCTAGAGAACGTTTAGGTCAAAGTTACTATTTTGAAACTGACTGGATTTCCATGGATTCGTATTCTGTTGTAATAAATTTCCAAATAGGTTGAGTAACATGTGCATAAAGACTTTCTTATGTATATCAGACATAATAGGATTTTTTTTTATTGCTGATCTGGCCTAATTTTGATATCTTTAGAAGTCACAAACTAATAAGGCAGAAAAAGACACCTGTAAATCTGTTTTTCGGAAAAGATAGCTGAGAAAATCTGTCTTTGCTCGTTTTTTGCTTCAACTTTTTTCTTCCTTTTGTGAATAGACTGCTACTGCTGTGACTTTTGTATGTATATTCTTATTTTTTCTCTTTTTCTTCTCCCTGCCTCGTAACGCCAAATGAACCTTTTCAACGTGTAACAAGTCAGCCTTATCACTCAAGATCATCTCTCTGAATGTGTCCCCAAAAGCTTCTTGAAGTCTCTTTTCTCCTGGAGGATTTTGACATCTAGCTTTACGGAAATGATATTTTGTGAAGCCCAAGAAGATCAGATAAAAGGAAAGAAAAAGCATGTCACATGACACATATACACCATAAATTTGCTACTTTTATGCTCTAGTCTCTTTCCTTCTTTTTTGTTTCTTCCTTTATCCCATGGACATTTATCTTGAGTAAACAATGGTCTCTCTTTTTTTCCTTTCTTGGAATCTATTTGGTGAGTGGGATCTTTTATCTTCTTTGTACTTTCCTGCCTCCCTTGGGAACTAACGGTTTTGATAGCATGTTGAAAGTTTCAGCTGCTTCCTTTCACACCCTTACTTATTCAAGAAAAAAAAAGGAGAGAGGATGGAGGCTTAAAACTAAATCCAAGCCTTAGACCTTTTCCCAAAAACTATTCAGTTCACTTGTATCTTTGTTTCTCATCTGAGTTTCTTGTCTATCTTACAGATCTTTTGCACTAGATAATACATCAAAGGCAAAACAGTTTTGTCCAGTTTTTCTTTTGTCTCTCTTCTCTTCCTTCACATGTGTTACAAACTTTTTCTTTAACTTATCCTTATTAGGGGGTCTCTAATAAGGTTCAAATCTTAGTAATGAACTGACAGTTTGACTGATAGTTGACAATGGCTTTATTGAAAGTATGATGCATTCCCAACCATTAAACTAATGACTGGGTTTGGTTCTTCCATGAAGTCTATCCAAGCTGCCAAAGGTCGTAAATTGGATGGAGAATGAGGCCTCCCTCCTTCTCTAAGGTTTTTTTGGCTTGTGAAAAAGGGGATTTGGCTAAAACCAATATCTTTATTGGCTTTGCACAAAAGCTCAAAGTCATGTTGATTGTTCTTTTCTATGGCGGTGAAGCAGCGGCGGTATCTTCTTTTATCAATTCGTTCCTTTGTCAGATTGCCAAGACGTTGACAACTTTGTTAGAAAAAGAGAAGTTGACAACAATTGGCTAACAGGCAAACAATCATGTTTTTCTCTCAACTAATACATGCTGAAAGATGCGCCGGACTTTTGATTGAATTGACACGTTTCCCTTTCAAGCTGGAAAATTTCCATGAACAAACTTCTTCATGCTAGAATACCAAAATGGCCTAGACGACTCATTAGTCCTCAAAATGCTATTTTCACTCAATTTCAGACTCTAAATGATGCAAATCTGATGATGTTTTGCAATCCAACAAATCTTCCAGACAGACAGTCAGCAGTGACTCAAATGTTGCTTTATTTTTTCAAATGTAGTTGGAACAGAATTTTCTATGATATGCAGTATTTGAGGAATTGAAAAATGATGCTTGTCCAGGTTTTGAAGATTTTTTGAAAATTCAATTCCCAAGTTTGAGACCATCTATCACTGAGATTTGAAGGTGAGATATGCTGAAAAAGGGCATAAAAAGAGGTGGCTTTGAAAAGCAGCGAGCAGCAGCAGCGGCTCAAAGCAGCTTCAGAACTTGACATGAGAGGATAATCTTTTCATCGCAGCGCGCTGGGTAAAATCAAGATGTCACAAGAATACTTTTCACACTGGATCACTCTGTTCTGTTCCCTACTTTTTTTCGTTCTTAGCAGAGGATTCCTTTCCTCAGTTCTTCTTACTCGATAGCATCTTTTTGGCATGATTAATCTTTGAGCTCACTCACATTTATCTACTGTCAGCCAGGCTCTGACCCCTTTTTGTAGCTATGTACAGTTTTTATCTCTGCTCTGATCGTCTTTTGCAATTTGTCTCACGTCTAATGCTCCATTTCTTGTTGTTGCCTCAGCATCTCAAGAGTTGAGAGAATCTACTGAACTGATGCAACAGAAGATGCTACTATCAATAATCTCAAAGTTGAGTATTTTGACCAGTGTGCTTTGGCAGAAAACACTTAAAAAGTTTCCAGTCATAAAATGTGGTCATGGCTGGCCTAATATCTTTTCTTGTACACTGAGGACTTTAAAAGGCCATAGCTTTGATTTTCTCTCCTACTCCTCCCTTTCCCTTGCCTTTTATGAAGCACTCTAACGAAGCAAGGGAACATCTCATTAAATGCAGCACTTTTTGTGTTCTAAGGGGAGACCTCTTATCATCAAACAAGCCTCCCTTCTACTTCTTTCTCAAATGGCTCTTTTTTAAAACCCTCAAGTGCATATATTCAAACTAGCTAGGGGATGAGTGCTGCTTAAAGCACAATTATCTGCTTTAGAAAAGAAGGAGGGATTATTTCAAAAGAGTTTTAAATCATCCATTCTGATAATTCTTCAAGGAGGTCTCATAATGAGCTCACGCTGGAGTGTGTCGAATTTGGCATAGTAGAATGAAGCATGCCACACAAGTAGTAGCTGCTGCTGCTGCCTCCTCCATCTGCAAAAAAGACTCAACAACAAGGGCCAAAAACGTGTACTTGATTCATCATAAAGAGCCACTTGAAAATCAGCTGCTAACCATGCTTAAAGAAGCTTAAGCAGCATCACTCATTCGGATTCATATGCACTTCACTGTCAGTGTAGTACATTGCAGAATAGTATACATGGGTTTTAGGCTCTAGTCTATCTCTTTGACAGTTGGCAGCAATCCTTACAGTAGCTTCTCTCTCTCTCTAGGTCTGCTTTGAGTGATAAATGAGAGCTAGCTTGCCAAAAGTGGTACGGGTTTCTTGTGCATTACCGAATCTCTTTTTTAGGCTTCCATCTGGCCACTGACTTTCTTTAGATCAATGATACTTTTGCTTCCAGCTCCTTAATATATATTTCGTTTTCAAATTTCATTTCAGGTATGTTGGACAAGGATGTCCTCAATAATTTGACACATCAATAAATGAAACCTAACTTCAGTAATGGAAGTAAGAAAGATTTCATGTATGAAACCTAAGCAGTCACAACTCAATATGTTTGACCTAAAATAAAGTTTATTGCAGTGTTTCATGCTTTCAAGGTACTTTGAACCAACACAAAGCAAGCAACTGATTCAAAACTGCCAAGTTAAGTTGGTGTTTGGGATAATTAGAGCCATCTGTGAAAACACAGGGAGCTGCCAAGAGATATTTAATTGTTAGAGAATGAGCTAAGCGACATCTGCCACAACAGCGCAACAGGCAGGCTCAACTCATAATTGTCCAAGTCTCGATTGGTGGTTGCTTCAAATGATCCATCTTGAGCCAGAAAATGGAGAAAATGACTTGGATTCACTCCTGTTGTTTTGTGAGGAAACTCTGTGCTTCAGAGAAATTCATTAATCATGTCTCTACTGTTACTTTCTAATGATTCAGAACTTCCCTTGCTAAGAAGAAACTTTTTTTCAATTTTCTGCATGTGCGACAACAATTCCACTTTGTTACTGTTAATGACACTACTACATATTTTGTCAATTTGACTAATGAATTTGGGTTCCAAAGTTGAAAATTCAGAAAAAGAGGAGAAGAAGAAGAAGGGATTACTGGATGTCATGTTTCCTTCCAAAAGCCATTTATTCTCAGCCAGTAAAAAATCATTTTACTTGAAAATTTTGTATGTACTAAAAAACTCTTGAGTTTGAGTGCAGCTGCTCTCTACTATGTGTACCACCACAAATTTGACCAATTAATTTCCTGAAGTGGCTTGGGCTCTTTTTTTGTCAGCAGCAGCACTACCGCAAATCCTGATAAGATATTGTACACCAAATGAGGGCATTTTATCTTTAATTAAAGCTTTATGATAAGACTTCAGAGGGGCCTTCCTGACCAAAGTGAGTGGTTCACGCCATCAGATATCACTAGGGCTAGATTGCATTGTTCAATCAAGGCAGCTTTTGCATCGTAATCGACTTGTACAATAAACGATCTTTTTTAAAAAGATTCCTATCTGCAGTAGTATGTAGAGGAGTGATGAATGGCACCTCAATTGGACCTAGTCAAATCATCTTGTTAGCATTGCTTTGTTGAAAAGAAAACGAAGGGGAATTTCACCATACTCCTTGAAAAGAAGGAACCTTTAAAGGTTTTTACAAGTTACAAAAAACTGCTTTTTACTCCTTTACTTTATTGCTTTGCAGATAAAGCACCAATGCATTCATTGTTGGCTGCAGTATATCTCTTCTCTCCTCTGCTTGTAACTGCATTTTCTCTAGATTTTTCTCTGAAGGGTTTTCAGTTTTTTTTTTACAGCAACTGCATCGATTTGTAGAGTGAGCTGAGGACCACAGAAAGAGAGGAGGACTTGAATCATGGAGCACTGATTAGCTTAGGAATCTACTGATCTTCATCTAGAAGATTTACACTGTTGTTGACCAACAGAAAAAAAACGTAGTACATGGTGACAAAATAAATGGCTTCATTCTTGGCTCAAGTATGCATAAGATGCATGGAAGAAGGTCTAAGCAGCAGCAGAAAACGAATTTCAACCACTGGCCGATCTGACACTTTGTGGTCACAACTGTCATCTCTGTCCCACCAAAAACTACATTAAAACTGACAAATTATTCTTTTCGGTCTTTTCTTTGCGCTGCTTTGCAAATGTAGGCTCCAAGAAAACTTGAACTCCATCACAGTCAGATCATTATGCTTCATCATCATTAAAACTATGATCATTTTGCTGCTTGAATCGCAATTGAACTTTTCGAATTTCACTTCAAAAATTCTTCAAGTAGTAGCAAATTCCGTCAATACTCTGTGTTAAAAATGACCTGCTCTACCTTCATTTTCTTCCATGCTGCCATAATTTTTCCTTGGGCTGATGCACTACGCAGGTTGTTTTAGCTTCCATGTTTAGCGTTAACGAGCACTCTTTAAAATGAAATGAAAAAGTAGGAATCAGATGATCCAAGTCCAACAGAATACAGTAGCAAGTAGCAACAGAATTATGAAGTCTCTGCTGATCAATTAAGGGTAGAAAGAACCTCACCTGTCGTAAACAACTTATATAGAAGAGGATAATCCTCTGGTAACGATGGTGTTATCCAAATCTACTCCTAATTGGCTTGATGCCGACCATAGGAAGGTTATAAAAATGATTATTGCGTATTGTTACAAAGTACCTACAAGCAAAAAGTGTGGATGGAAGATTAATCGAAAAATAACCGAGGTGATGATCACAAAAAGATAAGAAAAAAGCATGGTAATCAAGCCAGGAGAAAATGGTATTTCCGTGACTTTTCTATATCAAGCCCCTTTTGGATTAGCATGTTATGAGCAGGTGTATTTTTTACACTCCTTTGTTTTGAGCCATTCATTTTTAGAGAGGTGCTAAACAATTGCTGTGCTAACCTCATGATAGTCATAATTTTCAAAGAGGCTAAAAAGTTATCTTTGCTGCTGTCTGTCGGTTTGAATTTTTCGCTCAATTATTCCCTTGGCCATTTACATAATGAGGCAAAGCAGATTTTCAATCTCAGGAAGGAGAAGAAGAAGCAGTCTTCTCTGGTTGGACAAATAAGTACTCCCAAAGAACTCGCTATGAATGCTGATGAGCTCTCCAAGGCACTTTTTTCAGCACATCATGAATAATATTTTTTTGCAGCCCCTTCTTCAGTAATGCATGCGCAATTTCAGCGCCTTCTTCTCTAAATTGAATAAGAGAGCTAATGCTGAAAAACTGACAATGGATGGGCCAGCTATCAAGATATAAAACGTGAGCTTTTCTTTTTTGAAAAAGAGACCTTCTTCTTCTTCTCTTCTTTTTTGTTTGAAAATTAATGAGCCTCAAATGTCATCTTGAGTGAATGGAATGATTGAAGTTGTGGCTTCAAAAAGAAATTGCTTGAAAAATTATGTCTCATTAAAGCGTGCTGCTGTGTCTGTCTGTCTGTCTGCTGGTAGTAGTAGTGCTGGGGAAGTGGCGTGAAGAGGAAAAATCACCACAATTTATGGCTTTTTTAATTGAATCTGACTGAGGGTTTTTTTTCTTGCTGTAAAAAATATCATCTCATTTCCCTAAGTGAATTTCCTAGTAATAATTGAGAGAGAGAGAGATATAGAGGAGAGCTAGAAGCAGCAGCAAAAAATATTATCAAGAGACATTTATCATTAGAAATCCATATCATGAAATTAGGGGGGAGAACTCACAAAAAAATTCTTTAGGGAGCAAAAAGGGGTTCCGTTATTATTTCCACTTGAGTAAACAAACATGTTATAAATTCCAAATGAGGTACATATGTGCTGCTAGATGGATAAAAAAGCTTCTACCATAACGTGACTATATTCATAATGGAGAAATAATTGTCATCATAATGAGAAACATCATTATTCATCTCACTTACAACTATTCATCAAAAGGAAAGGAAAAATACTTAGCAACTACATTCTAATAGAAAAATGGCTTGTAATCAAAAGGTTCCACAGATGTACTAATAGTGCAAAAATTGGCTTGTAAGAAGAGAAGAGGGACGGACAGCAGCTGTTGACTTTTTGTTTTTTGCACTCAGTGGCAAATGTCATCTATCAATCGATACAAATAAATGAGATAATGACAGGTCTTCTGAAGCATGCATGACAGCGCAAAATTTTATGAGTGTAGTTTAGTCTGATGCAGGTGCGATTTTCAGAGAGTGGCTTGATATCAACTGATGAAAGATTAGACAACAACAGGTGGAAAAACTCCTGATGCTTGCTGAAGGTTAGCTGGCTTGTGAAGTGAGGGTTGAATGCACTAATCAAATGTTTTATGGGCATTTGCAGTTGGTTTAGGTCAGGTGTTTCTAACTCAAGCAACCCAAACAACTGATCTGTTTAACAGATTACTTCACACAATTTGAAACACCAGCTTGATTTAGAAAACTTTTAGTTTTTTTTTCAGAGTTGAAGAAACTTCTTACTTGACAGATGAAAGACACAATTTGACACTGTAAAGAAGCTGGGTAATGACATAACAAAGGCTGTAAATAGTATGCTACCTTTTTCTTCAAAGGAATGCTCGTAACCATAATTTTTAGTGGTGCTGCTCCCGAATTTTAAATGTCACACCTAATGAAAGTTGAATGCATCCACGATTTTTCAGGCTGCCATTGTATGGCTGAGTATAAAAGGGAGATTAATGGTCTTGTTTGCTGCTCGAAAGCCACTTTTTCGCTTAGGCGGAAGCAAGACTAGAAGAAAACTACCAGCATCCAAGCGAAGCTTACGTCGCTAGCGAAAAGTTATCCAAGCGAAAGTCATAAATTACGATCAACATCAGCTGAAAAAAGGAAGATAAAGGTTGCACATCTCTTTCTCTACTTCTGCTAATGGGAAAAATTCTCCATCCCAAGACACCTCATTACCTCCATTGCACTCAACTGACCACCATTGCTGCTGTTAAAATTGTACTTCATGAAATATTGGCAACAGAATATTGACTGAATGAAGAGCTTGAGCTTTTATTCATGGATTCATTCATGCAAAGTCTAATGGATTGGTTCATCTGCTCTGCTCTTTGCTAATGATACTAACGTTTGTTGTTGGAGGGGCAATCGAGCAAAAATCATACCCACCATTTTTCATGAAACAACAAAACCAAAACCCAACGAAAAGTTCGCTGAACACAGGACGAACTCCTAAAAATGGAAAATTATTCATGAACGATTTTCAGCCTTGTTTTCTCCAAGGGATGAATCGAAGCTTGGACAGGTTTACGACGCCCTCATGATGGATGGATGTGAATTCCGGGCTGCTACCGGAACATCCAATCTCGATGAGTAGCCCCTGCGCTCCTCTACAAAAGAAGAGACTAGGGTGTGCAAAAAAAGAAGCAGGAGAAGAAGAGAGAGAGAAGCTTCTTCTGTACATAGGAGCAGAAAATGGAAAGTACACATCATCCATCAGACTCCTGGCATGAAATCCTGACATGTAAAGATCGCCCAAAAATACCCAACAGACAACAAATAACGCCTCATTAGCCTCTGTACTCTCTCAAAAAGAGCAAAAAAGCAGGTGTAACCCAAATGTTGAAATAAGTCATGCCTTGGGGATTTGAAAATCTAGGGTTGAATGCACTGAATTTTCTAAAAGAGATTTTTTTTCGAGGGGTTGCAATGGAAGCAGCAGTAGAGTTAGAAGCTTGACGTGTTGGTTTTAATCCCCAAATGATTCATTAGATTTGCTGCCAGAGAGCAGAGCTAGGAAACGAACTAATCCATCCTATCTTTATTCGAGTCATGTCGCTCCCATGCTTTTTAAGAGCTCTGAGAGGAGAGAAAGACCAATTACCAACACCCTTCATTTCTCTACTCCTCCCTCTCCCTACCCTAAAATCAAATTTCGCACAGGGAAAAATTTGCTTAATCTTAATTACAGTCCGCAGGGAATAAGATCACTTTGAAGTCGGTAAAGCTTTGGTTTATTTCCAGTACCCAAGGAGACTACAAAAAATGTGGAAAAACATGTCTGATGATAGCACAAAAATCTGTGAAATGTTTGGTGTGGGGATTCCAATCTTTGTAGAATTTCCCCCACTGTGAGTGTGTCTAGAATGTAGTATGTACTGCAATCTCTTTTTGGCATTCTCATTAATTGGAATGGATTCCCTGGAGGGCGTTAAGTTGTGGGCTGATATCAAGTTTCTCGTTTATATGGCTGCTGCTGCTTCTGCTTTCTCGTTAGGAGGACAGATTGAAAGTCTAACAACAACATGACAGGAGCTTCCATCTAATGAAGTGGAAAAGAGCTTTCTACACTACATTTGCATCTTTAATCGAACTGTCAGCTCTCATCATCATAAAGGTCATAGCTAAAAATACTGCATGCTTAGCAGTGTTGACGTTTTCCATTGTTTTGTTGCAAGAGTGATACTTTCAAATGTCAATCAATTTTGGTGTTTCTAAAAAGAAATGTATTGGTAGAAAAGTGAAAGGTCTGCTGTGTAACATAATCAAGTAAAAGGTACAACTGTGATATGTCCATAAGCTGATGTTCAATTACATGAGAGCATCAAGAGAGAAGAGTGCTTTCTCTTGCCTCATTTCAGGTCCTTTCTCCAATAGCAATAATGTCGTATTAGCTTCTCTACTTCTCCAGCTCTCCAACTTCTTCTTTACATGCAGCACTAGAAGTAATTGTAAATTCATGGTGGAAAAACTTTTTTGTTTGAAATGTTCTACTGCTACTGATGAAATGGAAGTAATCCCTCCTCTTCTGCTCTTACTTACTTACTCCCCAGCAGCATCAGCACTACTACTCTAAGGGATTATTTGAAGGGGGAATGCATCTCCTAAGTGCGGAGAATTGGGGCATTAAGAATTTTATGAAAATGGCCACCAAAATGAACCCATCAAGGCAGCTTAAAGACTCTCTTTTCTACTGCTGCTGCTCCTCTACCTCTCTATTGTGTTGCATGCAGATATTTGAAACAGTAATGGTGAAAAGAGATTAAATTCTACTTTTTACTGACATTTTTAAGCCGCTCTTACGCACCCAATGCATACAAATACTGCCATTACAAAGCTTTTAAAAATTCACCCCTATCTTTTTTTGAGGCAGGTCACATATTCCACTGTGGCAATTAGTATGTCCTAATGGTTCCTCCAGCAGCACTTTCAAACTCATTTTCCATGAAAAAGAAGCGGAGCAGAAAATCATCCTCATTTTCCAGAATGGTTACTGTTGCTTTGCAAAACTCATTTGCTGGTGAAGTACACACTCATAAATGGATAGACCCAACAAAAAACTTTCTCAATTTAATAACCTACATTGCTTGTAGAGCTGTTGGTCTCGTGGCAACGTGTCTCCAAAGTGTGAATTTGTGAAAGTGTGACACTAAGTGTCAACATCAAAATTGCTTTGGATATAGAAGTGTGAGATATTTTTAAAGGGGCTTTTGAAGCTGCAATAAATGATGACATGAACTCAAAATCCAATGCGTTTGACGGCTTTTCGACACGTTACACAAAGAAATGAAAGATGGGAAAAAATGCGTCAAATAACCTACAGATGCATTTTCTCATGCATGATGCACTCTTATTTGGTGTGGGGAGGTGCTCCTAAAATGGGTAGGGGAGAAAAGCATTGCATGGAAATAGTGGTAGCTCAAAGGGAGCCTCTGGTGCTCCCAAAAAATTCACACATTTAATGATGGGGGGTTCTTGGTTCGTCCAATTATTGGATGGGGGGTCGTAACAAATGTGACAGGTAAACAACCCTGGGTGACACAATTAGTGGAAGCCTGGAAGGTGCAATTTCTCAAAAGTAGGATTCTAGATCCTATTTAGTATTTAGAGAGGCAGAAAGGCAGACAAAGAGAGTCTCGTTTCATCCAATGTGTGAATTGAAAATAATGTAAATCAGAGGCTTAAATTATGCTAATCGGTGTGAGGGATCAAATTCTGAATACTGCTCTAGCATTTCTTCTAAAGTCTAAACCCAGAACCCCTCCCTTTGCTGCTATAACATGCTAGACACATAAACAGGGTCCATGAAAAGATCTCTTTGTGAAGTCTACTTTAAAGAGCAGGTCAGATTTTCCACACACATACAAAGATGAAAAGAGGATCAACAGGGACTGAGCAAAAAAACCTAGCATTTTCCCAATCATTCAGTCAGGAAGGAGGGAGGGAACTTTAAATTCAATTCTTTGTTGTGTTTGTATAGGAAAACAACAAAGACTTAGTATTTTTTACTGAAATGTATCACTATGTACTGGGTAGTATGTAGTATCTGTTCTGAATTAATTGTGAATGTTTATCTCCTCTTGGGAAATTACACAAAGTGTGTTTTGGCAAGAATACTGACATGGATGGGGAGCAGGAAGGGAAAGTTTGAAAGCCTGGAATATCATTTTGGAAACCCCAGTAGCACTTCCTCCTAGTTCTTCCCTAGCTGGAAATTCACCAGAATTTGTTGACTTTGGTAGAATTGCTACTGCGGTTTTCTCACCCAATTTTCTGGAGCAAAAGATAACATTGATCTTCTGATCTTTGAAACAGCATGCACTCTTCCTACATTCCTTGAGGAGTAGTCGTTCAAGGTATGTCAGATAGAAGGGACAACAGAATTCTTCAGATAAGTGGTTGATTTGGTCAAAGATTTACAGTTTGAGTCTTGTACAGCTAACACATTTATTGAAGTAGCATTCTTCAATTGTCCAAGTGAAAGACTTTGAAATAACTTTGGAATGGGAAGGAAGACGAAGCGAGTAGAAGAGAAGAAATGCCTATCTTATCTCCTTGACATGGTAAAAGAAGACCCTAAAACTACTCAGTATAGAGGACTTGACATTTGGTGCCAAACATAGGTCACACTCTTTTTAGACTCTTCAACCAATTCCTTCACTTTCAGAGAGAAAATGCAACCATTTTATGACCAAAGTGAAACCATCCACCTTGCCTTTGCCAAAAACTCTTTTAAAACCAACATGATGGGCAAGAGACTAAAAAAGGTTTATCTATCTAAGTACTAAGCAAAAGGATGGAATCAAGAGAGCCAAAGGAGACTGACTGATGCCTGAGGAGTAATAACTCTAAAACTTTATGCTTTTGGTCTTTTGCATGGCACTTTGAAGTACCCCTCAGAATGACTTTATCTTGATTTGAGTGAAGGCTTCATTTCGAGATGGGCTGCTCTAACTTCTTTGAGTCAAGCCGAAAAATATCAAATCTATTTTTATGTGATGCTATCTATCTTTGTAGACAAAAACAAAGCCACAAACAACTTTAGTTTTATTTAGCCCGGCTAACAACAAAGGTTGTTTCAAAGTGCAATAAATTCAAGAAAGTGCAAAGCACAGGCCATTTGCGGTCTTAGGGAAACATCTCTAGTTGAATTCTGTCCGTTTCTGGGGCTAAATTGAATTGTAGTGGTGCCACGAAAAACATGCAGAATATATCACTGTTTCAAAGTCAAATGGGCTTTTAAAGAGAGAGACCGCGAGGTGCCCATCTTGTTATCGATACACGAGCCGTAAACCATTGCTCTGGGAATTGTTGTTTGGAGTGTGGGCTGAAGCAAATGGTGGAACGTGACATCAAATTGCATGTTGTCAATCACCCTGATGACAAAGGTTCCTTCTTCTTCTCCACTCCTCCTCCGCTATGGAGCAGTTGAACTATCTGATATTGATTGGGGAAATTGCTCTAGAGACTAGAGTAGTTGTTGAAGCTTCATCCATTGCTTTTAAGCAAGTTTTTCAACAGATAAACATCTTCCTAGCCTCCGAGGTTTCAAACCCATATTTCGTCTTTTCAAGATGGAAATCTTGGCCACATTTTCAAAAAGGGGTTTCTAGTACCTTCAAGAAAAGATACACTTTTCAACAAATACTTATACGTCTTACTTGATTTTGAAGTGAAGTATGCTGAGGTTCCTTTTTCTTTCATTGCAAAAGTTTGAATTTTTCAAGATTTACTTTTGATACAAAACTTAGACTCTCTTCAAGAGCGGTACTAACATTTGCATCTTCATCTAAGAACAGAACAAATAATTCTTTTCTACTCTATGCTCAAGGCGTTTTTTTCTTGTGTGATGTTATCACCACCTCGTTTGTATTGGTGTTAATTCGAGCAAGTCCGACCCAGTAGAGAATATATCGAGAGAAAGAAAAAACGACACTAACACTCCTTGAGGGCATTGAGCTTTTGAAAAACGAGTAGTCACTTTCCCATCAGTTGTTCAACCTTAGTAAAAACAGTAGTTTTTGGGTTGGGAAAAGAAACCAAAGGATCATTAACTATTGCTGCCTCTCCTTCTGTTCTGTCCCCTCTGACAAATAAGTAGGTGTCACTGACATCCCTTTCCAAGCTTTTCTATGCATGCATCATTAATTACTACTGAGAAGAGAACAAATGCATGTCAATGAATAGAGAACCTCCTTCGTTACTAACAACGCCCACATTCAAAGAAATTAACAACTTAGATATGCTTTCTTGGAATAACTTCTGCTAGATTAAAAGTGATATTGGACTGGTCTATTTACTATGTTTTGGACTTATGTTCTTCAGTGTTCACAACGGCCATCACCATCGAAAACTAAAACGTTTTTCGCACAGTACAATTTTCCACGCACTTTAAAAAGTCAGCTCAAATTATCTACAAAAAGTGATATCTGCACCACTACCCTCAGCTGTTAGTGGACAGCTTCAGAATTATGGCAGTATCAAAAATGCAGATGACAAGAGGGGGATGGAGGCCCTTGCTTGCCTCTTTGTGAATTTTCGGTGAAATCTTACATGCGATTTCATGCTTAACAGCTTTGATATGCCTCGCTCTTTTCTGAGTGATGTTTCGAATCAAAGTTTGAGCAAGAAAATGGGCTCTAAAAAGAGACAAAATCTACAAAAAAAACATATAGTCAAAGAAGGGGAAGAAGCCAAGCTGAGATAAGCTCGTGGCAAAGCAATAAAAGCGTGAAAATCACTCATCTCCTTTCTTGGCACACCAAAGAGGGTCTCTTTTATTTCTTGACTCTTCTTTTATGATTATCAGATGTGATCTATCAAAACATCATCTCTTATTTTCCAGGTGATGGAGAGAACTCTCAAGACAATGGGACTCCATCCCACTTACTTAGAAGCCTTTAAGGCTACTCATGACAAGATTCTCAGTGAAGAGGTACCCATCTCTGCCCTGGATAGACACCACATTGCTCTTATGGTAAGTCAAAAGCTTTTATGAATGCATCCTTGATTGCTGTAGGGAGCCTAGAAACCAAACATGGTAAGATGTCGTTTACTATATAAATCTCACTGGTTTTCTTACTAAAGTTGAAAATGAAAAACAGAAATTTTAGCAAGTACAACTGACTTTGAAAAAAAAAATAGCGAAATTAAAAATCTAAAAGGATCAAATTACCAAATGTTCATGTTCAGCAATAATTGTTTCCAAATACCTGATTCTACAATTTCAGTCATCCTTAGTTGTGCAACTCTAACGTTAGGAGAGTAGTGGAGCTCCAGAGTTGTTCTTTATGAGTCTCATTAAAAGAGAGGAGATATTTGTGTGTTTTCCTCACATATCAGATGCAGATTGTGACGTTTACGGCTGACAAAATGCCATATTCATCCTTCCATTTTTACCCTCCAGCTCTTTTTTAATGCTTGAGACCCGCTTTAACCCGGAGGTAGTAGACTACGTCTCTCCTCCTTTTTCTGTGTCTTGAGAACTAATGGCTTGCAGCTTTCTTCCGACTGCTGCTACTGCTATCAAAACAAGATGAAGTCTAATTAGCGCACTGATTAGCATCTCAACATTGTTGTTGTTTTTGTCGGGAATTTTGTTGTGTCTAACCACAGTATTCTAGCTCTTTGTCATAGTTGCAGTTTGGGTCAAAAGTCATCAAAGCAAAGCAAAGTCAAAAAGCCAAGTTCCCCAAGTTCCAAGTTTCAGATTTGGTACATTTTTACAAGCTTAGGATTAGCATCTTTGAGAGAACAGCCTGATTAAGGAGTTTCCAAAAGTGTCACAATGGCCGTCCCCCGGACCCCGGTTCAACCCCTTTCTTGACTTTTTATTGCATCCTCATGTTGGCCAAATAGTGTCTAGACCTTCAAGTTTTCAACCCTTCTTCGTTTTCAAGACTTTTGATGTTGGTGCAATAGCATCTCTCAAGCTCAGCAAATAGGGAATTCCGCGGAGAACAACATTCAATTTTCATCTACAAATCACATTGTTGTAGTGGTATGGTGCTACATGTGACTCCTGTCACGACCAAATGTCACAGGCAGAATTGTACAACTTTGGCAATTTAGACTTTTCTGCAATTCTCTTTCTGGCAGCCTGGAAAACTTTTTGATTCTCAAGTCTGCAACAGACATCAGGAAGAAAGTAAAGTAGAAGTAAAACTGATTTTTCAGTTTGGCTTACTACAACCTTATCTTCTATTCTGTCACAAATGTCACAAGTTTCCCGGGATTCGTTTGTCTGTTTTTTGGCGTGAAAACTGACCACTAAGCGGAGGATAGAGAGTCGACTTTTCCGTGCCAAAGGGGGTCTTAACGATGTTCTTCGTCTGCTTCGTTCCGTCCAGTGTCCATCCAAAGAAGTCTGACTTTTGTGACTCATTTCTCTTACCAATTTACGAAGCTTCGTCGTCCGAAGTCTCTTCTAATTTGGCCCTAGTGTGACGGGAAATAAGAGGTGGTGTAAAAGTCACACGGTAGCGAATTCAAGGTATTTTGCAGTGCTCCTCAACCCCTCCTATCATCATCACAAATTGGCACTAGACTAGAGAAGAGTCTTCTTGTGTGCAAAAAATGGCGTGCTTTCACAGTATTATTAGCAAAATGTCATTAAGTTTTTACAACGGAAGCATTGAATGGCTGAAGGAAATGGCCAACAAGACATATACTAAGGGGTTGGGAGGACGCAACATTTTTTGCGCAAAAAAAACCGAGAAGAGGAACATTACTGCTTTACTGGCTTGCATGAAAAATGAGTTTTACGTTCTAAAGACTACTCCATATTTTAGTCCGTAAAGTAGTACTTTCCGTGAAAAATTCACATTTTTCAAACGGAAAAGGCAAATGTTATGACGTTGGAAGGTAGTGGAATTTATGTAGAGAACATATTTGTCATCATCAAGAAAATTTTAGTTGTAATTTGGCCTAATGGAAGTTACAAAAAAAGGGGGCAGCAAAAAACACACCATTTTTTGGGCTGCTGGAAAACGTGCTCTAGGTGGATTAGAAAGGTCTGACGCTGGAATTTTACCTAAATTCGTGCTCATGCACTCTAACTCTGTGTGCAAAATTCACGCATCAGGTGAGCAACAATCAAAATCTTTTTAAAGGCTTTAGATTAAGGACGCTGATAAAGAAAATTCTTTTGCAATTTTTTTTTCTAGCAAAGCCGGCTACTTCTTAGCAACGAATTTGGCGAGGGTTCAGAACAATGGAAGATTGACCACCATCACATAAAATTCGCACAAAAGACCCGGCTTTTTTTCGCAAAGAAGAATTTCGATCCTTCACTTTTATAGCTTTTCAGTCTGTGACCACTACTACCAAGTACAATCCCATCGCTCGTAAAATAGAATTCTGGATAGGATTTTTTCGTTTTTCGTTATTTGATTTGAAAAGGCACAACAAAAGAAAGGGTTTTATGCCTTTATAATTGGCTTTGATGGTAATCTGGCAAAAATGTAGATGGCATGACTGCAACAACAGTTGAAAAATTGCATTTTTTCGTTGTGCCAAGCCGCCATCAACTTTCAAAGTGGTCTACCAGGCGCAAAATTTTAAGTAGATTTCTTTCAAGATCTAGACAAAAAGATAAATTATTCTCTATGACTTCATTTTAGAAATACAGTGTGGATTTTTGCTGTCTGTCCAGAATTTTTACTCTGCAAAGAAAGACAATGAAAAAGCCACAGGGGATGATGAAGATTTGCAAAAATCGTTTGGGGGTTAGATTCGTCGGAACGTTTTCACATAAATCGGTTAAGCAACGTCTACTCCGTCACAGCGGGGAATCCGCGATAAAGGAGTTAGACGACATGTTGGCAAAAATTGGCACACAGTATTACAGACAGCAGCAGCTCGCGCAGTGAACGTTCTGCTGCTGCTAGCTTCAGGGGCCAGATCAATAAATTCGCTCTAGACCCTTCTTGCGAAATTAGCTCCGCAAGCGATGATGGAAATTTTGCAGTCAAGTGAAGCTAAGCAATTGCCAATTCGACCCTAAAGCCAGATTTAACCCGCAGGGTTGGTCACTTACATTAGTGATAGACTGAACTAAAGAAAAAAACATTTTTGCAAGCACTCGTAAATGTAGTCCATCCAGTATTATCTACTGCATTCACCTCAATTTTGTCTGAATAATCTAAGAGCAATTCAACAATATCCTGGTGTCCATAAGAACAAGCCAAAATAAATGCAAAAAAATCGTTGATCACTATTGACCCAACGTTGACTATAATTGTAGGTCTTACTGGCATTCCTTGAATTCCCCTTATTGCAAATTCAGTAGGATTCGCAATGCTTGTCGGTCCTCGTAGATCTGGCTTCGTTCCCCAAGTTCTACTTCGAAATCCATCCCCACTTTGTTCGTTCGTTACTCCATCGTCGTCGTGGATACGCAAATCAAGATTTCAGATGTGCCAATAAAGTGTGGTAATAAAACCTTCATCCCCTGGCAAAATTGACGTTGAGTCACACTCACAGTTGGTGTGCCAATTTCGTTTTTGCAGCAATGATCATCTCTATACACTGTACTGTTTATCTAGAAAAAGAATCAGGACACAAATATTTTTGCATCTGTCACAACAAGAATTTTTTTTGGGGGGATAGGAAAAAAAACGAGTGACTTTTGAGTTCTTAGACAAAGAAAAAGACAGAAAAAAGTGGAGTCTGTTCTGCCTCCCCTTTGGCTTTTATATCCCTGTCAGAACAGTCTTTATTTAGGGTGAAAAGGTGTCAAATTAGGAATCGTTTTTGGCTTTGCCGTCGCCAGTAGTAACACCCCTTTTTTCCAGTCAATACTATGTGTCTAGTACATTCAAACAGAGTGTCTGGAATGTCTAGTAGTGCTACTACTACTGAAAGAGCTTTTCATTCCCCATTTTTATAGTAGCTGTAGCTCCACTACTTTTGTTTGACAGGCTACTTCAGGTCCGTTAAGTGTGAACATAATAGTGCGGAATAAAGGGGATGGAACCCACTTTTTTCTGGGTGGTATGTGGAACCGAAATTGGAAAGGATTCAGTACTTCCAATCAATGTTATTTTTTTTTGTTAAATCCAATAGATGAATGCTAAGGACAAAATATTTTTCATGAGTCTTTGAGAGTCAAGTTTTGGAGTGGTGACAAGGGCATCCTTATTGGAATCCAGACACCCAATTAGGCTATTTATAGCATGGTGGACCTTGGTTCGCTTTTTAAGAGGTGTGAAAAAGTTGTTAGCAGATTGTTAAGAAGCTAGTGTCACACGGATAATTCTGTCGTTTTTCACTTTTTTTTTTTCTTGACTTTTTTTTTTGTTCGTCACTTGTTGTTGGTTGATCTAAAGGAGGGTGGCAAGAAGCAAGTTCGAATAATTATGTGACAGCTTCAAGGGGAGGGTAAAAAAAGGTGTACTTGTCATGAGGGTTTCAGACCCACTGTCTCTTGTCAAAAAAAGGTGTTGCTACTGTTTTAATGTGTAGATGTCAACTTTGAAATTGTGAGTTGACCACCTAGAGTGTGGGACAAGTTCAAAAGATGATGGTGGTATTTGCTACTGATGCCCCATCAAGATCATAGTGTGAACTCAAGCTCGAAATGTAGGTTAAATCCTTTGGAAAATGCCTGAAATGTGAGGGCAATGATGCGCAGAGCTCACATTTTCAAATGGATGTCACACCAGATTAAAATGGGGGATAATGTGACAATACAAGATGGCGTTTAATAGTCGCATGTCCATTTCATAGCTTAGTGTTTTCACAAAAAAGTCAAAAGGACTTGGATAGATTTCGGTGCGAGTTTCTTGTATCATTTTGAGCTTAGCGACATCTACCTTTTTTTTATGTAGTGAAGCGCTTTTACCTGAATCCCCTGTTACAAAAGGCCCTTTTAGGGAGGAGTAGCCGTGAGCTGTCATATTATCATTGCACCTTGCTCAAAAACCATGTCACTTTTGATCCGACTTGAAAAGCTGGTCCAATTTGAGCTCGTACAAAAGAAGACACAGAGATGAAAAGGGTGTAATTTCATAAATGCACACTACTACTTCTGCTCCCTCTACTACTTCTTTCTTCCACTGTACACTTTTCAAAAGGAGCTTCTGGCAGGTTTTCTAAAGCAGAACTAGCCTTATTATGAATCAAAAGTAGAAAAAGCAGAACAGCAGCAGCACTCTACTCTCATTTTCAAGAAAAACCAGACCCATCACACAAAGGAAATGAAAAGAAAAGAGAAAGAAGATCTAGTAGTGCAAGATCGAATCCGAGATCTTTTGAAACTTCTCACGGTGGCAGTGGAAGTGTCATAAAGTCATTCTTAAAAAGAGATTGGCCGATAATAATCTTTGAAAAACTTTAGAGTATTTTTCAGAAATGTTGCAGCTTGACATGACTGCTTTCTAGATTATTCAAATTGAATATGAGTCATCATTTGTGAATGCTTGTATTTACGGATGCAAACATGTTGTCAAATTACAGTTACATCCTTCAATCATTAATTTCAATGCCAAAGACACAAGTGGACGGATTCTATTTATGAACGCTTTTGATTATTCACTTTGAAAATGAGTCATACTATTGAAATGAATCATCACTTTGGATCATTTTGACATTTTATCACTCTTGCATTAGTCAGAGATTCGTCGTTTTTATTCACAGAGCATCACCTAAATGAGAATGAGGAGGACTGAGGAGATGGGGGAAATAGTGTTCTGGTAGTGGCTGGAGTAAACAAATTGTTGGAAATCCCACTTGGTGACAAGAGACAGAGCAGTAGAGGGGACACAAAGAACCGCCAAAGTGTAATCGCGAGTAGGAGAGCTGCTCTCTTCTTTGTCTAACATTTCACAAACAGCTGCTTTGACGCAATTTTTCCCTCCTCTTTGGTGCATGCGGCGTCATAATACACACAAACTTGATATTTAGCAACAAAGAGCCTTTGTTATGGGGTATAGATGTGGAACTTTTTCCCAATGAGTGGATACCCTAATCCTAGGCAAACAAAATTCTTGGCCTGGATTTTGCTTCTAGCAGACCTCATAGTCTATCCCAAGTTTCAAAAGAGTCATGGAACCATGGTCAAGCATTTTGTTGACAAGCAAATTTTTTCTCTACTTAGCTTAGAGACCACAGTGGTGTTTTCTCCAAAAAATACTTACCCAAGTAAATTATAATTAAGTATACTAGGGTGACTTGATTTTTTCAAATCAAGCTGGATACTTGACATCAAATCATCCTCTTGTGTTGTTTGCAACAATTTACAATCCAAAAATAATACTGAGAAACAGTAGGAGGAGCATTTTTGTTTAGAAAATGCCTCAAACGCTTGACTGGATTTCTTGTAAAGCTTATTCAGAAAAGTAGAAATCCATAGCCATTTTAGAATTTTCACAACTAAGTAGTAACTAGTAAGGGAGGGATTATATTCGGGAAATGACATTTGAAAAGTTACCTTCCTTCGATGGATAGTATACAGCCAGCTAACATCCATAATGACCAAGAGAGTTCAGACAAGCAGTAATAATGTGGACCGTGACGGTGTTGTTTCATACGCTAGAGTGACTCCCAATATTATGTTTCCAACCAAAAAGCAGCAGCTAAAGGTCCCTGTAATTGGGTCCAGAAATAGAGTGGAGTCTTTGGCGGATAGTTTAGTATGTTATAGGAGGGCTTAGCAGATTAGCGATATATGCCAGTCAGTAATTGAACTCTCGATAGAAGCAAGAGAGGATTACAACTTTTACTCAAAATCTCATCTCCTGATGTCCTCAGCTCCTCTCAACTTTCAATTACCTGCAAAGTGCAGATGGGGGCACAGTGCGGGCTTCAAAAATCCCTTCCAATTTTGCTAGAATTTCGGTTTTTCCAAGCCGAAAATTGGGGTCCGGGAGACCCCAAAAAAGTGAAAATGACACTATTAGTAGCTGCTTTTCTGCACAAAAAACCGCAACCCAAATTCCAACTAACGCCCAGGATAATGACTTTGGCCGGCGGTTACATGAAATGGAACTAAATATGACATGACAGATGTTAGTTAGAAAACTCAGCAATAATTCCATGCTGAAATGTCATTAGCTTCAGTAGCTTCATTGTGCATCCTCCACTAGTAAAAAATCCGGGAAATGCTCCACCCTAATGGTTAGCTTAGGGTGAATCGAGAATGCAAGTATTCTCAAAGTGGCTGCATAGTCATCCCCCTTGGTAGGGTGTCCCCTTATCCTCTCCATCCCCTGCCTAGCTCTAGCACCTAAAAAGGTGTCAGAGAATAGATGCACCAGCATTACTTTGGGGAAAAGAGATTCGATATACATGAAAGATCTCGTTGATTGGCTCCTAATGACAACAAAAAATGAATTTCAGTCTCAGAAAGTAAAAAGGCATGACGTCAGCAATATCAAGAGTCCATAAATGGCTTGTCATCATTTTCAAAAGTTCTTCTCTTTCCCCTAAAATCTATTTTCCAAATGATGCAATGGTGAGTGGGGAACTTTTGCATTGACCTTTTGTAAAATATCAGATCTATTGATAAATGATGCATGGAAATTCTAATAAAGTGAGAAATGGTTAGATATGGCGCTTTGTATTAATGCCTACCGGTTTTCAAATGATTTTGCGATTTTTCTAAACTAAAGTCACCCTAGTTTGAAACACTCAAAAGTATCCAATTTTAATTTTGCAGACTAGTATAGTAGCTAAAATAACAGCGGGAGGCTTTTAAAATCACACTCATGCGATCGTTCTGAAGTGAGAGCTCCCTTCATTCCCTTTTTAAACTGACATGACATGCTATTTATTGAGAGAGTTGAGATGGGTTGAAAAAAGTTTAGAGATCTGTAGTAGTGTTAACACTACGTTGGAATAGCATGGCGTGATGTTGATGAGTGACAAGGCGATCTAAGATCTGACAGTCCTCAAATGAATAGAGTTCCGCATAGTACTCCTCATGCAATTGAAATGCAAAAGCCATTTAATGAGTTGAATTATTATCAAATGGAAATTCTAGCTTATCAGCAGACTTATTTTGACAACATGATTGAATTTCAACGCATGTCATGTTCAAAAAAAGATATGTACATACATAGAAGATGGGTCAAATAACACACATTGAATAGCCTTCAAACGAAAATAAAAATTGATAGATGACGTTCAATACAAACTTTAACGAAACATGAGACAAAAAATTTTGATATTTTTTCATAAATGAAGATTTGTAATTGAAGAACAAGCCATTTGGGACTAACGTTTCCTAATTTATTTTGACTTAGTTTGTAATTAAAGTTCGATCAGTCTTCATTTGTCTTGTAAGCTCTTTTCTATTCTCCCAAGACTTATCCAATTGAGGAGGGTGATAGATGACACAGTTTTTGTTTCTACTTCTTTTATGTTCACAATCTGGGGAAGTGGTAGTCATGCAATAATTTCCTGCTGCCCTATCCTCCCTCTGAATTATTCCCCTTACCCTGGGGATCGGGGGACGGACGGATGGTTTTCGGGAAATTATAATGAATTGGCGGATAATTACAGAGTGTCTATACATCAACGTATCGATCAAGTGGATTGGCAGCAACTCTCTTCTAGAACTTCGTGATTGCATTGTGAAGCTTAGTAATTACAATTTTTCCTCTTTCAATGTTTCCCATGCATTTTTAAAGCGTAACGCAACACAAATCACCATAGATTCTGAATCAGAATTTTTAGGGGATGTACGGCCAATTAAAGGAATACTATTCAATTTCCTTCGTCGTTGGAATATTTTAGAGGAAATCCAGTTGTAAGTGGCACCTGGAAAAATTACGTTTAATTGAGGGGTGATATCAACTGTGGCTAGATGGCATTACCGGTTACTAAAATAATTCCGCCACTTATCTAGGACTGGTCACGTGACCCAGAAATTTAGGGCCATCCAAAGTTGTAAGAAATACAATTTTTGAAGATGAAGACATTTTGAGTTTGGCTCTGAATTTTTCCCAATCTTTTATAATTGGCAGGAAGAATGGCTTGCAGGGGTCTGGGAGCCTCTCTCCTCATGGGGTCCTCAAAACGAATGGCTTCTCTATCTTTAGACAAATTGAACCCTTTGGCTTTAAAAACGCTGCTCCTTCTAGCAGCTCTCCTTGAAGAAATGAAATGAATGCCGCTAGCCAAAAGCTTCTCTATCTCTCTCTTTACCTCCCCTGGAGAGACTTTGACTCTACAGGAATCCTCAACAACATCTCTCAAATGGAGAAACAATCAGACATGATGCATTTGGAATTTCGTTATGACTTTTAAATTCAATATTCTGAATTGAAAAATCATTAAGAAAATAGAATCTTGATGCTAATTAGCTAAACTGTTAACGATGTATCAAAAATTGTGCAAACCGTTTGACCTCTAGCAGCACTTAAAGTCCTACTCTAAAATGGGGTTGCATCAACCATAAATTATCCGCTTTTATTGTTCGACAGATAGTTAAAAGATGAATTTTAACGCTTAGGCGCAAGCTTTATATGGCTTTTTAATAGCCATTGCCATGATGATGGCTGAAATTAATGGGTTTTGCACGAGATTCCCATAAACCTTCTTTCTTTGAAGAATTTTAGACTTTTCAGTCTCAAGTTTTTTGTCTGTTTTCAGATCATCTCGGGTTTCTCTAACAACGATTTTCCGCTTTACTAAATTGCTTTTTGTTTGCAACTATTGTGCATGATAAAGAAGACTTGATTTGACGACGAAAGCGGCTTCATGCCGACAAAAAACCTCCAGTGATCTCTCCAAATACGATAAGAATCTAAGTAAACAAAAGCGGATGATGGGGCTAATATGACAGGATGCTTGTCTGCTTACTGATGCCCCTACGTTTTTTACAAAGTGAAAAGATATACACACAAACTTTTACACTTTTTTATGCTGTGTCTGTTAGATCTTGACAGATTAGGCTAATAGGGGCTAGAAAATAACCTTGCTATGTCTGATTTTGTAGAGCGAAAATAGTGCCTGCCGGAAGGCCCCAAATATAGAGAAAATGATTTGAATTATTGTTAACTAAAAAGTTCCGTCCATGTGAAGTACTCTATCGTAGGATTTCGGCACTGTCTGGTAAAGTTCGGTAAGATGATTACAAAAACGGCATCTAGCCACTTTTTAGTTGATACTAAACAACATACGAGTGTATAAGCATGGCGTGCAATATCGTCCATTTACTAACTCAACGAGTTTTGATAAGAATCAGTGCAAAATGTTTCCATATGGTCACAGATTCTTTACGAACCCCATGAGCCTGAAAAAACAAACACTTTTAATGTGGACATAAAATCTTGATTGTTTTCCTAACCTATTCAAGCAGTCAAAGCAGCATCTTCTTCCAAAAAAATTAGCTTTTTAAGCAGTCCAGTCACGAGTACAGATTTTTGGAAATTGTGCATAAAAGACGCGAGCCTTAGAAGACTTTGAAAATAGTGCTTAGAAGTCTTCTAAGAGAGAAAAGATTTCACACGAGGTATGAAGCCATAATTGAAAGGAATTCTTTTTTTCGCACTCGATGTTCAAGAACCGAAGAAGACGCCTTCTTTTTAATGAGCGGAGACACGCCATGAAAGCTTTCGGGGAGTTTAGAAAATGTCACATTTTATGTTAGTCTGAGTGAAAATCTAAGGTTATGAGGCACTCAATACCATAGGGTGCAGTTTTCTGCAAAAACCCGATGGGCTTTTAAAAAGTTAGCAGATACCTAAAAATCCATTAATTAGAGATCAATCGAGGTTAAAACCATTATTATCCCGAGCGAAGCGAGGTTAATAATGATTTTACTCCGGAACATTTCAAGCTGATAAATCCGAAAGTTACCGGTAGGATTTTGTATGGTACGCCATCTACCCAAAAAATTTCTTCCTCGTTTGATCTCTAGTTGTTTTCTTCAACACTTTTCTACTTGCATTTTATTGCTTAGCCGAGAGGCTATAAAACTTCCTCAGCTCTTATCTTTAAGGAAAAAGGAGAAAAGAAAGAGGGTGGGCCACGCCTCAACAACTCCAAATGAGCTCTGGTAAGCCACAGGTGTTTTTATGGCTGCTCTTTGTGACTTTTTTTAGTCAGAGTTAGGGCCTAAAGGCCTGCTTAGCCCAGTCTCATTAGAGTTGAAAGTGGGTGGAGAAGGCAATTGACGACAAGACAAAAACGATGATGAATTTAATGATGCTGGAGAAAATGCAAATCCTGCTGCTGCTGCTGCCGCTGCCTCTTTTATGAAATGAGGGTAATTAAAAGTGATTTAGTGTCTTGACTAAAATTGGCATCTTACCCGACCATTTCCAAAAAATACTTTTTGAAAACATGTCTGGTGTTCCCCATTTTTTTGAAAGCCATTCTTGAACACAGACATCGTAAAACCCCCTTGAGCACACACATTGTCGTAATAACACAGGAGTTTGAACCAAATTCACATAAATGTCGCAAACTGTTGTGAAGAGGGCGAATTACGGGTTGATTTCAACAGTGGCCATAAAAAAAGCCCCAGAGTTCAGTATACCAATAAAGAGCGAAACGACAGATGATGGAACACTAGAATTCTCAATTCCAAAGAAACGTCATTCAAAATGGTTAGATGGCGTTTCATATCAACACATTCGATTCTTACCGATACTTTCCGATTTTCAGTACACAAATTTCTATTGGATTTCCACTGAATATTTCACTAAGGAGGAGTCAACTTTTGCATTTTCCATAGTTCACCCCCTCCCACCCTTCAGTTCTTTGTGCATTGAGGGCTCTAAACTTCACAGACGTCGGAGAGCTGCTCTGGCAATGAAAAATTCACAACTGCTTTTTCCAATTGTCAATGCAAATGCATCGACACTTACGACCCCATTAAACTTTAACCACCAGAATTTGGGCATTAAACGTCAAGATTCAAAAGATGCTCATTGTAGACACCCTTGTATGTTAGCCTAGCAAAGGAGGTTCTGAAACTTTGCATGCAAAAGATAGGGGAATAGAAAGGCTATGAAATAACAAGCAGCATGGCTTTTTACGATAGGCGGGGTCCTTATATTCAGTATATTCATATTTTAGAGATGACATTATTGTATTCACGGTCGACATACCAATATGAGTCTAGAGAGACCCCCCAGTTTTATGTAGCACGAGACTCTGCTCCAGTCGAGCAAGTCGAGAGGGTAGGTAATGAAATATGACATTCCAACGAGGACAATATGTAGTACCAGAGGGTTTTTTTTCTCCAAATGTCAAACAAAAACCCCGATGAAAAGCTCCTAAAACAGTCTTCTTATCGTTGTAAATTCCGGTTGTATTTTAGTTCCTGTGGAATTGTAGGTATGCACAAAAACATATAAGTTACAAAGGGGGAAAAATTTCATTGTAGATAAGACCAACTGTGTGCTCATTTCCTTGGAGGTATTTTTGCAATTTGCATCTCCAAAAATTGAGTCTCCAGTAGTGGGATTGCATGATGTCTTATCACAAACTCTTTTTTGCTAAGACGCGCACATTGCAACCGATTAAATTCCTTTATTAAAAAGGAAGCCGCAGTTAAAAAAGTAGCAACTGATATGAGACACTCAAGAACTTCTTTTCGCAATTGGAATTTATGTCAATCAACAGTTGATTTTTCTTTTACTAATTGGCCAGTAGTAGCCGCGCAGTTTAAGATCATTGAACTTTTGAGCTTTGATGAAAGAAAGAATGAAAAAAAGTTGCAAAAGGTCATTTTATCATCATCGGATTTTCTAGTCAAAAGACTTTTGCAGACTCATGCTTTGATTCTAAGTCATGATAAAAGACTTCTGCACTACGGAAATTGAAAAAAAAGTTAAACATTGTTACCATAAAAGAAGTGTTTGCAGTCTAAACAGACATGATAATCCATGAAGAAAAAATAAACTGACTTCTCATGCTGCTCCTCAATTGTTCGCTTCTGTGGCTTCATTTTGAAGTAAAAAACCTGGAAAATAAATGAAGGCATTAATATTAAGTGAAGTAATAAAGTGCCTGGGGTCTTTAGGGATTTTAAGAACCACTGAGAACAAAATTGGTTAGATGGCGTTTAGGTCATAATCATATCGGAAATTACCAAAAACTTGCCAAATTTTTATGTAATATTTTTCGTTTGTTTTGTGCTTTAAACAAGTACAAAACGTTGGCATTAACTAACACTGAAATCAGATTACTTTTTCGCTGTTTAGCCTCTCATATTTTATCAAAATGTAATCTTAATTGCAGGTAAGCTAAACCTCCACGCGCACTTCAGCAGCTGAAGAGGGTCCTTCTAATAGGAAAGTGGATTAATTGCGACCCTACTACTCGCTTAATTTGTCCATGATTAAAGCTGTCTAAGTGTCTCTACCGAAGGCTTTTAAAGCGAGTCATTAACATTTCATGCTATATCCTGGCCTCGTCAAATATTATTGTGAGCTTGGCTTGCGGTTTTACCTTTATTTTGTGGTTTTTCAACTTTGCTTTTCTTCTTCTGTTAGCCCTAAAATTAGCTGACGAGACGGCCACGTCCAAGCTCGTGTTAATTGATTTTCTATCCCGATCTTTTGGCCACTGATTATATAGAGTTCAAAAGAGTGGCTCATTTAGATCCAAATCAAAGTCAAAGTAAGGCTTTGTTTTAGTGTCCAAAATGGAAGTTTCGTGTTTGCCATAAATCCAGCTAAGCTATCGTGCTTTAGCTCTAGAGAGAGCTGAAACCAAAATAATCATGGAAAAATAATGTGTTGGGTCATTAATTCTTAAGTGCTCATCAATCAAACTCACGAGAGGAGTTTTACGAGAGGGGAGAAGCAGAGAAGCCCTTCGAAAATTCCTTCCATTTTGGTCTTTAAAAGGGGTAGAAAATGAGTCTACTTTCATTCTCAACAAGTTATTGACCAAACAGTTCGTTTGTATTCGTGTTGGAAATGTTTAGAATCTGAGATATTTTTCAAGAAAAAAATGTTTGACATAAACGTTCTCAACTAAAGTCTAATCAAGTTGAAGCCAAGACATATTCTACTCGTGTTGCATCTTAGGCCAAATTCCAGGATTAGTAGTCTGAGCAGCAGCAGCTCGTCTTCTTCTTCTTCAAAAGCATATTTTTCAACGGAAAAGTGCAACGAGTGTAGTGAAAGATGAAGTGTCATTCAAGTCTAAGAGAAGACACATTGATCGTGTTCACATCTCAGATTTCAAGGTTCTAGTAATGTGTTCTAGTCATAAGTCACCCATCTGAGTAGCTAGAGACATCTAGGGAAGGAGGCGGAGGACATCCATTTTCAAGGCCACCATCCATGATCCTCAAGCTCATCCGACAAAAGAAAAAACCTCAAAAAGATGGATGAGGCAAAAAAGAGAATGCGGCTTACTATGAAAGCCTTAATAGTACATACATAGCATGGTGGAAAGTAATGAAAGTAACTTTCCATCACAGTTTACAGAGAGGGATGAAGACTGATCTTGGATGGTGACATGCAGAGAGCTCATCACCCACACCAGACTTCAATAGATTCCCCTCCAAAGCCAACTTTCTTTAGTCTGGAAGCATTGATGCAAAGTGATGAAAGTTTTTCTTTTCCTTTCATAATACAGTAGAATCTCGATTTAGTGAAGAATCCTTGTACAGTGTCAAGTGAAATACCAACTTTTGCAGCTGTTCTGAACCCAATCAGAATTTCAAATCTGTGCTAATCATTATGAATGTGTTTCAAATCGATTTAGGTGTCAAGTGATGAATTTATACTGCATCTGCCCCTGTTGATCTCAAAGATCTAAAACCCAAAGGGGAAGAATAGAAAGGAGGGAGAGATCATGGATGTCAGACATGCCACCATTAAAAAAGTTTTGGGGGATGATATCATGAGTCTTCTGCTTGGATGGAGAAGATAAAGCATTATCATCATCGTTGTACTAAGATAGTCAACCAAGCCTAAGCAGCTGATAAAACTATTCTCTGCTGCTTCAGCGGCTACTCTCTCAAAAGAGAAAGCAAGTTATGATGATGTCACATTTATGAAAGCCACATCAGAGCTAGAAGACGACATCTACGTAGAAAAGTTTTTCAATTAAAGTATGAGTATGCCAAAAACTTTTGCTGAGCATCTCCTGAGGCAAAAAAAGCGCACTGCATCATCAGTGTAGATGTCGCTTTTTACTTTTTTTGCACACAAGAGTATTAGTTTACATCTCACTCTGTTTTGTATCTAGATAGGCTAAAAGTGGAGATCGAGTGGGATGCGAGTAGATCCATTTCATGCTCAGCTAGGGGTGTAAGCCGGCTTGAAATTGTTAGAAAGCCGAGTAGAGAATAAGTACTTTTCGCGGTCGTGTTAATTGAGTTCTTCTAAGTGTCATGAAAACGAGAAAGGAAGTAGCGGCGGAGACTATACGACGAAGTTTGCACTTTGCCTTGCCTTACCGCTGCTGCGGCGGATGTTGTTGCTTCTGAGGCGGCTACTTCGGTGGCTTTTTCTTTTGGCTTTTGGCAAAATAGTTGACCCCATGCTATGCTTGTCCTTGGAAAGCAGCAGATCTTTAATTTTCCTCTGACTCATTTTTGTTTCAAATGCACATCTGTGCTCGCCAAGTGCCATGACACACTGATACAAGTATACAACTAAAAAAGATAGTCTGAAATAGTTCAGAAATTTAGGCAATTGGGATCAGTGTGCTAAACACTTAAAAAAACTGGAATATCATGCAAATAAATCATATTGTGTTGTTGCCATTTTTCCTTCTTATTACTTATGATGTTTTTCTACTTTTTGGCCAATCATCTTTTTAGATTTTCAGAACACTTTTCCTGGTGCATAAAGTGTTTATGAAAGGGGAAAGACTGAAAGATGAAACCAGAAGCCATGCTCAGCTCTCTCTGTCAAATGTCGCTTTTCCGACAGTGGACGCGGTGATGATGTTACTGCAACTCGCATCGCGTTTACTACTGCAGGCTTTAAAGTAAACAATAACAAAAGTAGTCTTATTTCCCCTCCATCTGTTTTCTCCCTGTGCTACTGTAGAGGGGTCATTCTCCTGGTATTTTTTTTAAAGCCAAGTTGCCACGTGTTTTGACTTTTATTCCCTTCGCACTTTGGAAGAACTCTTGCCAATTTGATATCAAAAAGGGAGCAAAGTTCAAATGCCAGGAATTTTCATTGGCAGTGCAAAGTAAGCAAAACAATTTTGATGCTAGAGTCAACCTTGGCCCCAAATTCAAGTTTGACTTGGGTTCTTTTAAAGTAAGATTTCCAAAGGCTTATCTATGCCAGTTTTGGCACGAGAATTGGCACGGGAATTTATAGGTTTGAACGAAGATTGCTTCAAGAGTGGGATTCAATTGTCTTGAAGAAGAATTCTTTCATCTTTTGCCTTCCAAAGTTTAAAATTGAGCACACGCGAGATGATTATTATTCCTGTTTGCCTCCTCTTCGTTCTTGAGATCTTGTTTTTCCCGGGAGCATCAGATCATCTCACATGCAAAGTTGAGTTTTCAAAATCATCATGATGAGTTTTCGTGTAGTTTTGGGGTTTGGGTGTCATTAGCATATGTTTTCACCCACTCCTTTTGGGACATACACTAGACACTCTAAAATGGACTCAATTCCAAAATTCAGAACGTGGGAATAACTAGAAAAAGGATACTATTTATCTGTCTTAATCAGATTATCATCGAAAGCATTTTTTCTTGGGTGGAAAAAGCTCAGACAACAGGAAGTTCGTATGAGAAGAGTCACTAAAACGGATGAGAAACTTTTTTTAAGGTATTTATGTTCTTTACTAAATAAATACCATGTAGCATGTGTAGAAAAATATATCATGATGAGGATGACTCCCTTTTTATGTCTACTATTGCTAAGTAGCTCAGGTCACACGACCTGAAAAGAGGGGAGAATTTGTAATACGCTTCAAATCTTCAGTTCTCATTTGAATTCCTGTAGTACAAAAAGGGTCTGCTGCTGCTGCCTACTGTGCTGCTGTTTGGGCAACTCACGCTTCAGAAGTTCAATTTGAATAAGCCACTCACTCGCCAAATAGAGTTTTGAATGGATAAACTACTACAAACGACGAGCTGACTACATACGAAACTGTTGCTACTGTTGCTTGCTTCCCCTCCTCCCAATTCCATTTTCAAAAGATTTTCTTCACTGCTATGATGGGCATAGATCACCGACAAAAGCTTCAAAATCTGCGGCTTAGCATATTTGAAGATCTAAGCAAAGGAAGCTAACGCTGCGACATCAAACAATCGGCAAATTGTATTTAAGTCAATTACATACAAACATTGGGCAAAAGGCAAAACGCTAGATGGCGTTTGGTACAGCTACTTGAATTTAGAGAGAGGAGAAAGTTGCTGAGCTTCATTTTCAATCAAGGCATTCAAAGAAGATAAACTGTGCAAAAAAGGGAGGGAAGAACCTGAGGTTAGTTTGGTGAAACTGCAAAATCTGGTAATGGAGGATGATTCCTAGATTTCTCATCATGTAGGATGACATGTCATTTTCGGTGGGTAGCTGCTGCTGCCTGCAGTTGCTTCACAATTAGGCAAATTGCTACGTTGTTGTCCAGCTTCTTCTTCAACTTTTGTCTGTCTGTATATTTTTTTTCTGTGCAAAAAACGAAGTTTTTGAAAGTTGCAGACTCAACATCTCATTACGAGATAAACAATTAGGGGGTCTGGGAAACCCAAAATTTCCAACATTTGGCTTCAGTCTCACCATCATCATCTAAATTTGATTCAAGGAATCTGGAAATCTCTCTAAAGAAGTAAAGGGGAGGCCAAAGCAAAGTTCAGAGGCTCAAGAGCTGCTCCTACTGAATAGCATCACGCGAATGCTGCTGATTATTGTAGTGAGCCAAGCACGCGATGCCCGAACTGCTGCTGCTGCTACGATGATCCTCTTGCAAAAAAAACCAACTAAAGAAGCTTAGAAAACGAGGGCTAGTTTCATGAAGAAACACACATTAGGGTGGTCATACTTTCCAAATTGTTATTTTAGTGTTACTATTTGCTCAAAATACCTTATGCTTCAAAAGAAAAAAATGTTCAAATTTTTGTAACTTTTTATCAATTTTTGACTTAGCAGACACCCTAACAACACAGCAAATAGAGTGGGCAGTTGCATGAGAAGACGGGGCCAAGCTTGTCAGAACGAAGAGTTTCACATCAAGAGTGGATTTTAAAAATTGTCGCAAAAAAGACCCAAATCATCTCATTCATGATGACCACCTTCAAACAAGTAGCCGGGTTGCATGATGATGAGACCTGCCCCCTAAAAAAATCCTTCAACTTTGCATTTTACCGTCTAAAAGTGTGAAGAGGTCAAAAGTTTCAAAGTGATGTTGTACAGTAGAATGTAAACAAATTTCGAGATGCATTGCATAGGGTAGTAATAACTGTGGACACCCTAATTTCCGTTAATACAGCTGCTTCATTCCAGGACAAACAAATCGCGATTTAGCTTTGAAGTAGAAAGGGTAAAATCCTGGATGTTTCCTCTTTTGTATAATGAGGTTTGAGGTTCACTGATTCTCGACCTTCACCACCTGTCCGTCCTCAGCTTCACATGTTTTCGACCTGATTTACGAGCTTAGACTCTTAGTACATCTGCATAGAGAAGTTAGTTCTGAATCTGAAGAATTGCTAAGCACAATAATGGTTCTGACTGATAAAACCCTATTAGGAAGTCAACAAAAACTCATGTCAGACATGTTTTCTCTCTCCTATGTAATTGAATGTTGTTGAACAAGAAGCTGCGGGGAGCTGATCACGACTGATTGAATCTCAGACAATTCTACAATCCTTTAGCGTGCAACCTCATGTAAATAAGTGTCCACTACTGCTGAGGCTGCTAAGGGGAGAGCATGTCTGATGCGCGGTCATGCGACTCCTTTACATACACGACAACATTCATGTTTGGAAGTAGAAATGAATTTCTTTGGGTTGCAAGTCATCTTTGCTGCTGCTACTTCGAATCCCAGCTGCATCCTTTCCATCGTTCCCTAGAGAAGTAATTTAGGGGTAAAACTGCACAGTGTAGTAGGGTGAGTACTGAGTTTAGAAACTTGCAAGAAGGGGAGAAGAAGATGAACTGGTATCAAATTTTTTAGGCAAACAAGGGGCAAGAAAAAAGACTAACACGTGCTGCTGCCCCTGCTATACTGAATGACATTTCGAGACTTTTCAGTTGACAAACTGTGTTGACAAAAAAAGGTGTGCATCAGACCAAAAAGTCTACAGAATGACATACTCACTGAATCTATCTTCTACTATCCAATTGTTACTGTAATGATGGATCATCACAAAGAAGCAGGCAGCAAAAGAGCTACAACCCTAAAAAAGTTTTGCTTCTAGAAAAAAAAGTTGGCAGGAGCAGCACCTTACAGATTGCAGGAGGCTGCAGCAACTTTTGACATTCAGCTCCTCTCGCTTGGTATATGGTACACAATATGAGGCAAGTTTTTCTTGTTATATCCATGGCTACTGCCTTTCCATGTGCAAAACTTTCTTGCTTTTTTGTATCCCTTGGTTCTGATCTGGTATTCTGCATCACTGTATCGATTCAGAGTTTTGAACAAATGTGTGAAGGCTGCAAACTAGCATGTTACCAATCATCCCTTATGTCAACAGAGTGAAAAACAAACATGCGAGGAAGAGATGCTAATTTTCTTCTTGCTTCCAAGCTTCACAGTTTTCAATCTCCCACTGTGTGCAAAGGTTTGTGTCTTTCAAAAGAAAAGATGGATCAGGTTCATTTTCTTTAGCACCAAGCAAGGGGAAGACGAAGAAATGGACTACTAATGCATTGATAATCAGCTTTGTTTTCTTCAACTTCTTTGATTGACAATGATATTGATGTGGTGCGGTGGCACGTGTCTTCTTGATCCTGTGTCTCATAAGAAAATCATGCGACACAACCAAGCGTCATTCAACTTTGGTGGGAAAAACTAGAGCAAAATTTCCCTGGACTACTACTTCTTTAATATCTCCAAAGAAAATGTCTAATTTGTAGGCTTGGAACGATATCAATTGGATCGATAAATTCAACAACGCCCATTAATTACAAACTTTCGGGTTTGGGATCTGTGGTTTGGGTACATTTGCCTTCCCCTACATATATTACATCCAATACATTTTCTAGTTACAACCATTTAGTCCTGATTTTCAAATCATACCAGATTTACCAGAGTATTCTAAAACCTACCTATCTGCATATACATCTCAATAATCATATTCTACCAAAAATTATATTGATACACTGAATACATCATAGATTAGAGTACTAAAGGTATAGGTATAAACTAGGTATAACTAAGTGTAAAGGGTGATCTATGTGATTTTTTCGTCGGATCTTTAGTGTTCCCACGAGTCGTATTCCCGAAGGGCTTTTCACATGACCCAGTAGGCACATTGCATTTGCTTACAGATGGCGATTGTTTCAGTAGCGGGGGGCTCGCACACGTGCCAACCTGATTGTCAGTGGACTGCTACTGCCTTAATTGCACTCAAATCCCAGGGAAAAACTGGAACAATACAGTTTCATATAGTTTTCATAGATGGCACTGTTTCCTATACATTTGACCAAGTCTTATCGAAAAATTCATATTTGGGCCTTAATTTAGCTAATTACATCATTAGTTATCAACTATTTTTTGTTAGTCTTGACGTGCTGAATTATAATTTTAGCTTTTTAGAAGTGAGACATGAGACAACTTTGAGAAATAGCTTAAAAGATCAAGTGTCTACACGAATGTCTTAGAGAGTGTCAAGTTGAAGCTAACCTCCTGAATTCACTAAATAAAATTACACAATGAACTGAACTTATTTGCACTAAAGAGTGTAAAGAGAGAAATGTGATTTTCCTTTTGTAAACCTGCTCTCATAGCAGGCCTTAAAAATACATTGAAACACCCTGAACTTCCTAAGATACAATTACAGGATTTGTAATAAAGTACGAAGGCTAAATCGGAGATTAGAAGTGAAATTTTTAATTCGCAGAGTAGCAGTATTACAGTAGTAAGTAGCATCACGAGAATGATGATGCCATGCTGTCGGCCTTGGCTGCTTCTCAGTTTTCAAGCTGGATCCAAATATGATACACTTGATAGCTGTGGGAGAGGAGAAGTACTAGTGGACTAAGCTCATCCTGCTGATCTTCTGACACTCTGAGATCCTGAGATAAAACTCAAACGAGTACACACCTTCATAAAAGTCTCAGATCTCTTCTAATTCTCGGGTAACAAATCTCCCAACCATTTTTAAATAGCGATTTTAAAATTCAAATGCACCGTCTACAATCAAGTCTGGTATGACTTTGATCCATTTTGTAATTTTTGATGCGTAAGGTCAAGCCTCTTTAGTCTGTCAAAAAATCTACTTATCCAGTAGAATTTCAATAACAAAATTCACTGAAATATTTCAATCAAAATGTCAAAAGAATAATATTCGTAGTTGCAACTGTCATCATCAAATTAGTATTACTAGAATATCTCTTTGTTGTAGGCCTTCTTTTTTCAGTTTGTCCGGCGTTCACTTGAAAAGTTGATGTACCATCTCCTGACATTCAAATAATAGGCCCTCCGGAAACAAAGTATAAAAGAATATCAATGATAATAATGCCGTTTTTTTTTGTATTTTGTGGCTTTGTCGGGAGCCACAATGCAGTTCAACTTGTCTATGCATGTGATAGATGCATTTCATTATTTGTCGGGTAATTATCCTCAATTACCTGTCGTAATTATTCCCATAAAGAATAGAGACGAGGAGGAGGCCTGCTGAGGCTTGAACAAGAGTGCATCGATCTTACTGGAAAATCTTGTCACCAAGCCTATTTTCCTGCTCAAGTGCTCATGCATGACTTGAAAAAAAAAGTCTAAAAAGTGAAGATTTTTTTTCGTGAAAATGTAGTTTTGCTGTATAATTGTGCTTGCATTGCATACTCGTGATTGCATAGGGATTAAGGGAGCTCTCTATGCAAAATCTTTTGCATTATGTCCTCAGTCAGTTCGTTCCCCTACTACCACTTGGATGATATTCGTATGCTAAGTGCATCCTCGTTAAGACTAGTCTTGTGTGTTGAGGCAGGAAATGAAGGAAGGAATGACATTATGGATCCTTATGATTTTTCTTGCCTTTGTAGAGGAGCTTTTGCTTGCTGCTGCATCTTCAGCAGAGTGACAGATCGATTGGCATGTGGCTGCTGCTATAGCATAAAGCTCTCCTTGTTATCTAAGAAAGACCCACCATCTCATATTTCTCGTATATTGTAAGTAGGGGAAAATAGATCTTGACTTACGAAGCAGCAAAAAGAAAGTCAGATTTTCTTTTTCTAGAGTCAGGTCAATAACCGAAGCAGATCTGATTAATTGCCTTTATCATGTGACTTTTTCTAGCATTGTGTGTCCTACTTTTAGTTAGATGGCGTTTAGTATCAAGTCAATCGATTTTACTCGATTAGTTCCGAAATTCCTCGGACAAACTTTGTTTTAGCCCCGATTTCTTGGACAAACCAAGTTTTGAAAATTCTTTTTTGGGACTAACAGTTTATGAGATACTCAAGCTCACTCAAAAATTCCATCAAAAATCTTGAAAATACAACCACTCAAGATGAAAAAAATCCATGTTTTTGTAACATTTTCTGCTACTATGGCAGCAGCTATTGGAGATTATTGGTCTGCAGGGATGAAGGAAAGAAGACACAGAAGAAGGGGGAGGACGAGGAGGTCAGAGTGGCATTTTATTAGGTGAAGAGCCGTGATCTGTCAGATCAGAGAGACTGTTTGTACAGAGGGGAGTAGTCTCCTCTGATGCTGCATCCTTAGATCAATATTCAAGTGCTTAGACAAGAGTGCCATTCCTACCCAATATCTGAGAATATGATGAATTTTATATTTTTCTTTACAGGCTGTGTCGAGACATTCTTGCATGGAGCTACTTAACGTACATGAGTCTGAAATTCAATCTGCAATCTCTGAAAATAATCTAGAAGAAGCAGATTTAAAACCCAAAATACGAAGACTTGATCGAATAAATAAGCTACTGGCGCATCGACCATGGGCTATAAAACGACATCACATAAAGGTAAGTATTCAGTAACACTTACAATTTTCTATGGCGTTCTTTAGAACCTTTAGAAGTCCAAATTAGAGTAGCAGCAGAGCTCAAAGCAGCTGTTGAGCTAGTAGAAGAGTCATTTTCTATAGAATCATAAAAGATAAAAAGGGAGCGTGTGAACTAAAATGAGCCAGTCAGTAATGGGGTTCCAAGCTCTTGACTAAAGAGAAAACTTTAATCCTTCAAAAAAAGTTCGTTTTGTTCCCCAGCACACTACCTGTCGTATTAAATGACTGGTAAGATCTATGAAAGGCTCCTTCATAGATCATCATCGAGAAATTTTCTCCCTTCACCTTCCTTTAAAAAGTGAACAATTTCCTTACCTAGTTAGATTTCTCTCATTTTTCTGCGAGGGTCCAAAGTCTGTTTACTAGCTAGCAGAGCAGATGTTTAATTTGATGAGGTGTCGGGGAAAACCTTTGGTACAAAACCTGTTGGGACACTGTGTTTGAGTGATCACATAGTTCTGCTCTAAGGGAGAATAGATAAAATGTTTGTTGCTCCCTCAGAGGGTCTGAGCTCAAAGCTTGATCTCTAAGGGTTGATTTCAATGGGCAAGCGACAGATCAATCATGCCAATTGTGAAGAGGGTCCCGCCATAATCTCTATGGAATTTGGCCTACATTGAATTTATCTATCTGGGAGAAGGAACAGCAAAAATCTGTGCTAAAAGCCTAATCTTAATTCTTAATGGATCCATGATAAATGGAAGAATTTTTCTATTGAAGTATTTGTGTTATTTTAGGAATTGATGAGTGGAGAAAATGGCAGTGAAAAATGGTCATTCGACGAAATTGTGATTGGAATGGTCACATTGTGTCATTTTCATTCTTTGGCTTCCTTTTTATCCGGCTGTGGCCTTCTCAACGATGCGCGAGAACATCACGAATCGGAAAGTGGCGAAAATGTACCTCAAATTGTCAAGAAAATGGAAGATTTGAAGAATCTTCAAGAAGAATTAGATTTGTCTGAAGTGGCGCGCAGGTTTGAAACGGTCAAACCGGCTGAAGAGATTCCATTTAGTTCGCGGACTCCTTCCTCGTCTTCGTCTTCCCAAGGAGACTCCAAAGAGACTGAAGAGAACCTGATCAAACTCATTGATCCTCACAAATATACCAGCGAATTGGATTTTCAATATGTCGATTTCGTCAAAAGAGATAACCCTGAAGAATCACCTACTTTTAGAGCTGACGTAAGATTTATAAGCCCGTAGCCCGCCAATAAAGTCTTGGCGGGTGACATATTTTTGCTATTAAAACTCTTCCCTAACGATGAAATAACTGTCAATGAGAACTGAGAAGAGAATAGCGAAAAACTCAAAATCATATTCGTTTCTTGTCATTTGTTTTCCGAAAGAACGAAACATTCTCAAACTTTTTAGCCTGAGCCTTTTATTACAGAGTACGTAAAAATAGCGACAGTCTAAATAGTAGTTTCATTTGTTTTCTTAGATATTCTGTCTTTTCAAAAAACTTTGTCTGAGAAATCCGAAGAATTTTTTAATATGTAGGCATATTAGTATGTACCAAACGCCATCTATTCAATTTTGAGGAGCTACGATAGAAGTGCCAAAAGACCGACAGGAAATTCGTGATGATGTTTNACCTTGACGTCAGTTTTGGTATAAGTTGTGAAGGCTGATGTCAGTTGGTATAAGTTGTGGAGGTTGAGTGTATAAGTTATGCGCGGTATAAGTTTTGACTACGCCCCGGAAAATTGATTCGTAGGAACAAACAAGGCATGACAAAAATCCCCCCTTAGTTCCACCTTCCTTATTACGTCAAAAATCAATGGCATTAACGTTGCTAATGCTCCTCGTCTGTTGTGGATCTGTCGCTAATTGGCCCACACGTCACGCAACATTTGCAAAAAGAAAGATGTTTAATTTGCTCTCATTTTTCTCATTTTCTGCCTTTCACTTCCATGTGGAAGCTGGAAAAGACTCCCCTAAATTTGGGACTTAAGGGGAAAAAGAAAAAAGGGGATTAGGGAAGACATCATCTTTCTTCCTAATCATTTGGAAGAAGAGGAAGAGCTGTACTACGGACCTAAAACGAAAGGGCAGAACGGCAAATGAGACTGATTGTCTTGTCCTCGTTTTTATAAACGACCCATGAAATTGCCCCCCAACTCCGAGTAGAGCACAGGAAAATCTTGCTTCAAAAAGTCTCTCTTTTAAAAACATTTTCAAGCGTTTGACAAATTAATGTAAGAGGTTTGAGGGGTTAGGTTACATAAAGTATTTTTCCAGCAGCTTTTGTTGACTTTGCAATTCATCACAAAGTAAAAAGGGAAATAACTTGGAAGATCATTTATTATAGAAAAAGAGGCATTGTCAATTAACCCTGTAAGCCATGAATCCATTTTTTATGGATGATAAATGAAGAAGCTGCCATCATTCATAAAGTTCATCATCTTTTAGCAAATGATGAAGAAGAAGCTAAAAGGTGACAAGCTAAGTTAGAAAAATGACTCTCTTTTGACAAAAGCGGTTTGTTCATTCCTCGTGTACTATGACCGCCGCAGTTACTTCGAAAACTCTTTGAAAAGGAGGCAAGCTTCACGTCTCGATATTGTTCAGTGACATCTCAAAAATCGTCTTGTAGTAGATTCTAGAAGATGGACTGCTTTGATATGGTAATAGAATTCAGTAGGATAGTAAAGCGAAAGGCGGAGACCTGTCCATTGTCGTGTCCCCAATTCTCTTTTCCAGCAGAAAAGAGAATATAAAACTTGTCACTTTCAGTATCTCAGCTGAGAAGATGGGATGAAAATCCTACATTAAAGGAGCCAAGTGATTTTCAATTCACTTTTTGGAAGGAAAAGAACATGGCTCTTGTGTATAAAGTGACTTTTGATGGTTTTTATAGGAATTTGGTTGGATTGACTACGCCTTTTCTGTCATGAGCAATTTTGGAGGGGAGACTTTGGCTGAACTATTCGACGCTAAATTCTCGGTTATCACCAACTTGACGTACCACAACATCGGAAAGTTTGAGGCGGTGGATACACGTTTGTTCCGCATGGCGGTTCAACGCTATGCCCAGTGCCTTTTTGGCATTCGTCACGATGATTATGACTACACTCAGATCAACATTCTCCTACCCAGGTAAAAATAATGGGCAATTACACATGCAATAATGCCTTCAATCATGCAATCATCATCATGACCCCATTTTCAACCTACTAAAACAAGACTGAAAATTATTGAATCATTTTGTGCCCCAAAAATGAGACTTTTTTCTTTGACTTTCCGACAGTATTTTTCTTATATTTTCCTATGAAAAACAATTTTTATAGAAAAGTTTTCGACAATGAAAGTTTTCCTGAATAACAAAATGTCAAGTGAAGTAGCTGCCAACTCAGCAATAATTGAAGGAAGGAAATGTGCCTTGAAAAACAATGTCTGAACTCTGACAATATGAAGTGCAAATCTGTGTGTATTTCTGTCTGAGTAGCATGAAATCCATTTGGATTTTTCACGGATAATTTTGGCGAAAGTGAAAGCTTAGGCCCCCATGCTTGAAATCCGACGACCTTTTGTTCTTTGGCCTACGTCGTCTGGCGTTTTTCTTTTTTGTTCTTTTGTCTGCTGTTTTGTGCTTGGTCGCTCCCATAATGAGGCTGGAATCTTTTTTGCATTTTGCACTAATCGATTACGACGTGAAATTTCAACTCTAAAGGCATCGCATGACTCCTTTGCAGTCATGAACAAAAGGATCCCGACCATAAGAAACTTTTTGGCATTTAGGTCTCCATTTTCATCAAGAGTTTTTACTTTTTGGCAACCAACATCACGAATCTAGTTCACCATCGCAAACTACTACAGAACGTAAAGAGCTTCTCAAACAAAAATGCATTTCTCAATATCTAAGCATTCACAGACTACTTTTGCACTTGACATTTTACGACTCTTGGACTGAAGTATCGAAGCAAGACTCAAATACTAATCAGCAAAGCAAGAGAGGGAAAACATATGTTTTCAACGATGCAACTTGTTCAGAAATGTGTTTGAAGTTCACTTAAGATAAAGTCTCATTTTAAAAGTAGCTCGCTTCGCTCGCATTGTGTTTTAATCTATCTTTGATTTCAGAGAACTGAAAACCTACATCAAAACTCTATGTTGTTTTCCGGAGAGATGCAATATCGAAGAGTATGAGGCTATTATGGCGGATTTTCGCAACTCTGAGAAGGTACGAAAAAAAGGTCTGAAAAGACTGATGTCTTTTTTGCGCAGCGGGGGCCTAATGGCTTTCGCATGTGTCTGTTTTGAAGCCGCTTAGATGCTGCTGCTGCCTCGGCGGCGTCTTCGATGCTGGCAAGCAAGACACATGATGAAGAAAATGTTCACGCATCTCCTGTGACTTTTTTTTTCGGAGCTGCGGGGACCCCCTGGGAGGGCGAGCAGAGCTACCAGAATATTTTTGCATTAGATTGCAAGCCCTTCAATCTCTCCTGCCGAAGGCTACTTTTCATGGGTCAATTCAGTGACAAGACCCAGATTAGTAACGATATTGGCTCCGCGTAGAACAGTAATTTCTCCATTTATGTCATTAGTATACTATAGAAGGTAAAAGCCACGTGACTTTTGATGGGTCTGAGTAGAGCTGCTTTTCCGGGGCACACAGAGTAGAGCGTTGAGTTAGCAGTTGAGCCAATGAGAGATTGAGATGCTTTCTCCTATGCCTAGGCCTAGGCCAATGGGGAAAGCAAGCTCCTCCTTATCATCTTTTGCAGGTCCATGTCTGCCTTCTGGTCTGCGAAGCAAGACTACAAGCTGAACTTCTTTATGGTCTCAGGGCTGTGTCGGACCACTACAATCACCATGAATGAATGACAAAATCAATACCAGAAGGAATCTTCCCCTTTTTACTGACGAGCAACATCGACTATGATGGATACTACTTGATACCATGATTTGAGACAATGCAATAATAAAGAAAATATGTTCAGAATTGTTGGTTTTTATTTTCACTTTTTTTCTGTCGTTCCGCAACACACCATTTCGTAATAACAGTTGACGTCATATTGAATTGTTTCAGGAAAATTTAAAGTTTCAATAAACTTTTTCCTTCATACGGATGTTTTTTTCGTTTTTTTTTTATAGTGTACATTTTATACAGATTTATTTTTTTTATTCCAAAAAGAAAATTTAATAGGAGAAAAAAACAAAGATTATGGCTGCCAACACCATGGTTTCCATTTTCTTTTGATTTTTCGGTGGGGCTGAATAAATGAAATAAAATCTCGCTCTTTTTTTTAGGTGTTTTTAAGGAGAAATGAAAGATTTTTATTTGAGAGTAGATAGATGGAGGGGGGACTTAAAATATAACTTATTTTTTGCTATCATTTCCTATGAAGTCCCAGAGCATCAATCAAATGATTTCCTCTTTGGGGAAAAGATAGCAAAATGAAGTTGAAGCATGGCTTGAACTTTGATACTTTTTTTCTAGTGCTCGCACATTTCCAAGGATAATTTTTTAAACCTCTCATATCTGAGAAAATTATAATTGGCTCGGTTTTTCTGACTCAGAAAACTCACTTTCACAGAGAAGAACACACTCATACGCTCACTTTTTTTGTTTGTTTGAATTTTTTTGTTTGTTTTTTGCTTAGTATTTCCAATTTTGTTTGTACCTTTCCAATAGTGCCCTGAAGCCATTTATGGGGGTCTTCAATAACCTATCACACATTTGTATAGTTTGTACAATTACACTTTGTTCACAAAATGTAAAAATTGTGATAAGACAATTTTCTGTTTGGTTTGTTGATTTTTCAAACACTAGAGGGCAGCAGCAGTCACATCAGAAAAATGAAAAACGTTTTCAGTTCCAATTTTTTGAGTAGTGGGGTAATTTGTTCAGATTATTTTTTACTTGAATTTTCTTTTTGAATTTCAGTTGCAAAAAAGGGTTGTCGGGGGATGTTGTCTGCCAAAAAGTGGCCTTAAAAAAAGGCCTGAAAGACTTATGGGCATCAATGAAAGACTGGAGGGTATGTAAAACTAACAACATCCAAACCACATTTACGACTAAAAATCTACGAAATTCGACGTTCATTATTTAGGGGGAAATAGCAGAAAAAAGTTGATTTTCAGGCAAAAAAGTAGAAGTGCATAGAAAAGCTTGATGGGGAAAGGTGCAAATATTAGGAGGGAATAAAGGTGAAGCCTTTTCAGCTCTCTACTAATACTGTTCAGAGATTGTAGTCTCAAAGTTTTGGGCAATTGGAAAATGTTTTTCTTTTTTTTTGAAAGGGGGGCACAGGTGTAAAACGCGAACTACGAGTGTTTTCTCGACGGATGATTGCGGAGGGCTGAAAGATAATAGTTGATTTTTTAAATAGAGAAAGACATCAAATTTACAATGAGTTGCTGATCCTTGAAAGACCGTATTTCAATGCCAGTTCGATTTCCAGGAACTTGACTCATCGTCCAAAGATGAGAGTAGTAGGGGAATTGATGAAAGACTGTTGTGTGAGGTGTGAGATTCAAATTGCTTGATTTTGCTTCTCTCAATAATACTTTATAAATTCTTTTGATTTCTTGTTTGTCATCTTTTTGATTGTTTTTTGAGAGCGTCGCCATGAATTTTTGCTCAATTTATGTGGGAGCATTTTTCTTTTTCCTTCTTTCCTGGGTTGGCAAATCTCATTCCTGGGAGAATGAAAGACTTGATTTTAAAGGTGAAAGACCAGGGGTCAACGAAAGACAAAAATTCTGTTACATTTCCACTTCCATAACCATAACAGACAGGTTTTAAGAAAGACTTGGTTTTCTTTTTACGAAAGACTTTTTCTTCTCTGATGAAAGACTTCAATTTCTTGATTTTATACATAACGAAAGACATAACTGAGAAAGACAGATTGAATAGGTAATTTTAGTAGACAAATTCTCTATAATTAAAGGTGACTTCAAATTGACTGATGATGTCCACAGATTTTTCCACTGCTATCCCAGCATCTGGACAACAATTTTGTTCTTGTGGATTTCATGTCTAATAATCAGTGATTCCATAGAGAACTTGCACACAATGAGTATAATGAAAGACTTTTCTTGAAAGACTTCTTGAATTAACGAAAGACTGGTTATTTCTTCTGAAAGACTGTTTAAAAAAACGAAAGACATCATTGTGCAACTTTCCGATTTTTCCACTTCTTCTTCATCCACAGAACGGAAAGTGCAAGAAAGACTCAATTTCCTGGATATTATGAAAGACTATTCTTCTGATAGAAAGACTCTTGAGTTTCTTCTTCTTCGTCAAAATGAAAGACAACTTAGAAAGACATCTTGGATAGGGCTGCTTTCTCTTCTTCTTGATGACAATTTTCGACATTACAATCAAGAAAGAGAAAAGTTTTGAATGCATGCATTCTTTGATGCATCATTCGAAAGACTTTTTAAGGGGAGGGGAAAATCGTACAGGAAAGACTGAAATATTTTTCTACAAGCGAAAAATGCTGATGAAAGACTCCACATTATTTTACGAAAGACTTGTTTGTTTGATGGCAAATGACTTTTTTTAATTTCTGAAGATGTTTTTTGATTTGAAAGACTTGAGTCAACAATCTGTGGCGACACTCACAAAACTTATCGACTAATTTTTTTTACACTAAAAATTTGTACTTTTTCAGAAAATAGGGGGAAAATGAAAGGGGGGATTTTTTTCCTGTTGTGCCTTTAAGGGGATTTTTTTTTTTGGCACTTTTGAGAAAAAATGAAAGGTTGGCTTCAGTTTTTCTTTTCAAAAACAAACACTTTTTAATGAAAGACGTGTTGGGTTTTTTGTTTTGCATTCACACTCATACCAAAATCATCCTTTTTGTTGGTTATCACTCGTTCTAATGAGTGATAAAACACTCGTGTCCAAAACTAGAAAGCACTCATACTCATTTTCCAAGGGATGCTTTCCAAAGTCAAGTTTTCAAAAACTTGAATAAAGCTAGTTTACCTCTGGGTTTGCTTTGCGAAATTTTTTTTGGGGGGAGGGATCGAAGGTTTAAGAAAAGAAACAAATTTGGATTTTGGGAAGAAATCAATTTCTACACGTTCACCGAACAATTGTCAAAAAACCTGATTTTTGTCTTTTCAGTGGATTTTTGAGAGGCTTTTTTTGTTATATCACCCAGACTAATTATGCGAGCACTTGTTAAAAGTTGTCAAAGTTCAAGATCCAATTTTCATCCAAAAACCGAGATCAAAGGAAAAAAATCAAAAAAATCAGAAGCGTATTATCACTTGTGGGCTTGATGAGAACTATTTTCCGTTCAATTTTTATGTTGATTTGTGTTGTTTTCAAAGGGAAAAGATAAGCCATAGAGCGAGAATAATTGATGAAAGAAATTAAATTGAAAAATGATCACAGTCTGAGACAATAATAAAAGAAAAAATCAAAATGATGGGTTTTTCTTATGTGGTAATTTTTGCGTTTTTGCAATGAAAATGGGGAATTTTTCAAGGGATTTACGACAAAAAACTTAGCTCGAAGTTTAAGAGGCTGTGGATTGCTGTCAACAGATCTTCTTTTCTCTCCATTTTTGTTTTCTTTACGAAATCATCAGAGCCTCGTTCGACCTCATGTAGTTATGATTTTTCTTCATATTTTTTATATATAGATGATTGGCCACCAAATCACAGATGTAAAACACTTGAACCTTCACGAAACGCGTTTTAAAAGGTGGAACTGACAAGGTTGGTTATCTAAAGGCACAAAATCCCAAAGAAGACAAGTTTCTAAAGTCTTCTTGGACTCCACGTCATCTGCAAGAAATAATAATGAAATAATAACGATGGCTACTTGTAACCAGTTGAAGAAAAAAGTGTATTTTTGCCTGGTCACCCCTTTATCAAAAAGTCGTCATCATAGAAGCCGTTTTAGACGTCTCTTATGACTTTAAAGTTGAAGAGGTGCTAAGCAAGGAATGACTTTGGGAAATTCGAAAAATATACAAAGACTCTTACGTACCTTTTCTCGTGTGCCTTTTGAAGGATTTTCATCACCTCTTGAAAACGCACGAGGAGAGTTGACAGACGAAAGCAAAGGTTCCATTTTGGTTACTGTGGTTCCGCAGGTTTTTTCTGAGCTCGAAGAGTAGTGGCCTGTGAGAACAAGAAGGAAAAATACATGAGTATCTACGCGGTTCTACGCAGTTTTCCTTTCCTGCTGCTGCTAAAATCACATTTAGCGGAAAGAGCGGTCAAAATCTTAGGAGAAACTCGTTGAATGCTCTCTCTTATTTTGCTTTAGGATTCATTGATCAATTCGACTTTTTGAATTCTAAACTTATAATTCTAATGTCTGTCTTATTTGCTATTAAAGATAAACACAATTGGAGATTGTTATTATTGCATGAATTCATAGAATTTTATGATAGAAAGTTTCAGTTCTTTTCAAAAATATTGGCATTAGAAATTAGATCAAAAGTTGAATAGAATATTCGAAAACGTGTTAGATAGCAAAATGTGACGATTCGTTTCGTCGTAAAAACTTGCTCTCTTCTACTCATATTCAGATTAGAATCTTAATTTTTCACACGTTTTTGAAAAGCGTTTTAAAAGTTTCCAAACTTTCAAAATCTCATGAAATAGAAAGTACGAGAAACTGATTTGGCCAAAGACATAACTTTTTGACCTGTTACGTCCAAAATCAATATATTCAAATTCAAATTCATTACAGAAGTAGAAGCATAAAAAGGTTGAATTTTTGAGCCTCTTCAAAAAACTGTACAGATTCTTCAAGATTTACAGTCGGAAAAAAAATAACAGAAACTTCAGCGATTGCAAAAACTACGAGCGAAGCGAGTTATAAGCGCCATCTAATATGCCAATTCTTCAAACTCTTCCATGCTAATTAATTGTCAAGTACTATTTTTGAATACGCGACGAAAAAATGCTTACTTTTTCACACTATGTATCTACATATAAGTAGCTCGTTTCGTTGGCTTATTGTAAGCTAAACCGAAAGATTAATAAGAAATTCTCAATAATTACCTTAGAGTGTGCGAATTTTGCGTTTATGAAGGCAAAAGCCAAAAAAGCCGTATGAGGTATCGATAAGTTTAAATAGTGTGCTTCGGCAAACCTCATAGGCCCTTTCTTTCCAAGTGATCTTGACAAAATAATTATCTGGTTTAGTTTTTCAGAAGAGAGATCCAAGATGTTTACAGATGTTTAAAGATTTGAAGTTTCGAAACCAGAAATTTGACAGATCGTTTTTGAGTGTCCCGTAGATCTTATGGGACTCTTTTAAAAGTCGGCCTCGACTGACTCCATGGGTCGATCCCGCACACTGGCTCGAACCCTAGGAAGAAACAGTCTTTGAAAAGGCCTTCTTTTGAGTCAGTCTTGTTCTCTCTTGTTGTGTAAAACACAAACTGAAGTTCAATGTAGAGAACTGCAAAGCTTTGCTCCTGCGCGGATTAGTACTGAGAGCAGAGCAACGATTTTCGCCGCTCAACGGCAAATGGCGGCGCCGTTAACCGTTGAAGGTGAAACTAAGCCGAGCGGTTCGAACAAGTGCCATCGCTGCTGCTGTTGTTACTGCTCTTCTGCGACGTGACTGCATCCTCAACTCGGTGTACCACGTGCTCCTTACTGCACTGCAACTACTTCTATGCTCTAAGGGTTAGCTAAGCCAGGAGCTACTAGAGAGCGACTAGGGATCAGCGTCAACGCGTTTTTTCGACTTTTTTTTACTGACAGACACGACTGACGCACTGTCTAGTATAAGGTACTTGGTTTTAATTGCTTTTAATTACTTTTATTGATACACTACGTCAAACCATTGATTTTCCAACTCTTGGTTCAGACCACTCGATTCTTTAAATGGATTACTTTGCAGCTGATTTTAGTAGAATTTTGACTCGTGATGCGATGAGGTGTAGGTTAGAATACACATGAGTTGGCAAAAAAGCGCCTTTTGTATGCTCAGCTTTCGTTGTAAGCTCGTTTACTATCACCGCAGCTGGATTAGCCAACATATACGAGAGTGAGTCAGACAATGTCAAACCATCATCCGACACATCTCACCAAAATTAGTTGCTACTGGTGATGATGAGGACGACGAGCAGGTGAATGATGAAAAGTTTAGATAAAGATCGGAGTTTTGCAGTTTTTCGACATATCGCCAACAAAGTACAATGCTGCCAACAGACAAGTAGACAAGTGAGAGAGAGTCTAATGATGTTAATTGCCAAGGTGATGAGTGGATGATTATTATTTCAGTTGCAGCTTGAGTTCATTCATCAACTCAATGCACTTCTCATCGCAATTCTGACGGAAAAAATTAAAAGCTACGAACAATTGCCAAAATTCTGGAAAGGAAAAAATGTATCCATGATTTGAATTTTCACTTTGATAATGACTTCATTTTCTACTTGATTTAACTGTCACTTGAAGCAATGATTAACATCAATTATAGGTAATTAAATCAATTATAGAAAGAAAAAAACAATACTAGACTTCTTCCAGTCATGTCTGGGAACCCAAATTAATTTTCATTTGGTGAGAATCTTTCTAAAGCAAATTGAAAATTCCTCAACGAAGAAAGAAAGAAGAAAAAAAAACGTTGTAAACTTTTTTTTTACTTCAGAATGGAAAAACTTTTTTCATGTACAAAAGGGGTGGTGTAGTATCAAGAAGAGTATGAAAAGAATCTCAACTCAGGTCTCTAAAAGCTGATAAATGAATGCGACCTCATTTGTCAAGAGGACCTTCAGGCTTGAACCGAGGTTGAAGTGGGAGGACTAAGAAAAACCTCAAAAATTTTCTTCCAACTCTTTTTTCATTATGTGGTCAAAATGATAACTTTGGGGAAGAAGAAAGTGATAAATAGTGCCTGCGGAGAACTATTTTCTAAGTCTAGTTTCACCTCCAATTCTGTTGCATTCACTTCAATATTTTAGCATGTAAGTCACCATTTTAGAGATGAAACTAACATTGTTGAAGTCCTTCTGTCTTGGAGGGGAACTACTCCCCATCCAGTTTACCCTTTAATTTGAGCCCGTGGCCTTCCCATTATCACATGACAGTGAAAAACCGAGCACTTACCGCCAGTGGGTCCCCAAAGCCATTTTTTGCCTTCTTCTTCCTTCTATTCTAGCCACTACTCTACTATTTGCATTGTCTTTTCTGGCCAGCAGACAAATCGCTGCACTTTTCAGAATGGAGCCATCCCCCTTCTACTTCGTCTTCTTTTTTCCGAGTTTCCTTTTCCTTCTGTAAGACATAAAAAAGTCAGTGAGGTCAGAAGCCAAAAAAGGTCGCATTTATGCCTTTGCCACTCAAGTCATTTTATGACATAAACGTCAAGAAGACAAGAATAGGTTAGATGTCGTTTTGTACAAAAGTGTACCGGAACTTTTCGAATCTTGTCGTTTTTTCTGTGACAAAGTGCTTTTGAAATCAAGAATAGTTGGGGTAGTCTTATCTTAGAAATGTCTAAAGACCTCCAAGGGACAAATATTCCTGACCTGAGGTATCCTGTTCAAAGTTTAGAGAAAATGTTCAGAAAAATGCGGGCAGTATTTCGTGTAAATGCTCTCCTTGGAAAGAGCTACGAAAGACTGGACATTGATTGAACACTGTAAACGATCGGGTTGTTCAACCCCCATCATCAGCTGGGGGGTAAAAATTCATTTTCACCCACATGCCATTTGGATTCCCCGAGGCCCCTCATTTTCCTTTGGAGACCTTAGGAGTCAACTTGGGAAGAAGAAAAAAACTTGGAATGTTAGGAGACAATGCGGAACAATTTGTCTCCTACCTACAAATCTAAAAGCATCATCACTACCCAGAATATCATTTTAAGCAGCAGCACCGGTCTTTTTTATCAATAATGAAAGAGAGGGGCAAAAAAAGTGAGGAAAATTGCAGTTCTGTAAAGTATATGATAGGTGGAATTTTTCTTTAGGTTGGAGTGTGACAAAAGAGGAGGTTGGTAATTTGAAGTCTGGGGGGCCCGAAATTAGAGGGGTCAGAGACTCTTCTTCAGATAGAAATGGAGAAACAATGCTTGGTCGATCCTCCGGGTAAAAAAACCTTCTTACCTACCACATGATGATGAAGTCCAGTTGACAAAGGGAGTCCATCAGTATTAGTGACATCTAGAGGACAATGCAATTCTTTTGCACAGCATGACTAGATAAACTCGCGGAGATCAAGAACTCTAGAACTGCTGCTGGAAATGGATGGCCTCCTTTCAAACATCACTGCTTACCTCATTTATCCCTATCTGACTTCTAGGCATGACTTCTCTATCGATCTGTTGCTAGCATTGAAGAGAATGAGCCCCTAGGGTGTTGTCAGAGAAGCTTTGGTCAACAATTTTCGGCTTACCCTACTTTTCCAGCTCAACTTACTTCTTTAGAAGCCAAAGCCAAATCTAATTCTAGACAAAACAATCTGATGAGAAATAAAAATCAAACAATAGTTTCATTAAAGTATCATTTCAATTTTCAATCACTTTGTCCTAGAAAATCCGACACTTGGTTCTAATAACCGGTGGGATTTTGTAGTAAACGCCATCTAGGCGTTGAACTTAGCAATGACCCTCATAAATCTACTATAGATTTTTCTCCACAAAAATGATGGCCTTTTCATGCTCATGAATACAGTGTGGGTTTTAAAAAAGCATTTAAAGGCTGATCGGCATGGTTAAGGGGTCAATTTATGGGTTAAATACAGCGTCGTGTCTTGCCTTGGAAAATGGCGTCAAGCAAATATGAACATAAAAGTCATGATGTTCTTTAAAGCAGAAACCCAAAAATTCTTTACTCAAAGCTCTTTGCTTGCCTCTTGCGTGAGAATCTCACAAATTTTTACCCATTTACACTCCGTTTGGCGAAGAGGCTATTTGAGCAGAAATACAGACAGGCTTTGCGAGCGAGCGGAGGTGTTCATGGGTCATTTTAGCCTCAGTTTCGTGATCTGGTGATTATGGGATCTCTCTTCTCAGCTTGACTTGAAGTCAAAAAATCCGCTGGCCAATATCTTTTTCTTCTTTTTGCAGAATTACTACTCTAATCGCACATCACGATTCTCTGAAGCTCAATTATTTAGCCATCAAATCTATTGTCATTTTCACACTTTTTTTACGAGACAACTGAAAATGTATTGAACTATTTTTGGACTACAATTTTCTGTGCCAATGAGTCTCTAGTGAATTTGCCAATATTTACGGTTTTTCGTCTCGTAAAACAGCAAAAATAATCACTCCTTAGGGTGAGTTTTTATTTTGCTATCGTGCGAAAAATTGGCCATGAACCCTGGTTGCAAAAAAACGAATTTTTCCTTTGTGAGAAAAGACAAATGCTCAGAGGAGTAAAGATGTAGCTTTTTGAATTATTGTTTCCTAAAAGTGATCGTTTTGTAGCTAGCGTTGCTTGTTGCTTGTCTTGTGGTTTTTGGTCTCCTTTTTTGAAAACCATCGTGTTGGTTGCATGTTCCTCAGGGTCCACAAATGACTCCAATGATGATAGTGATCATAATCTGTGGGGCCCCACCATTAGACTCAAAGTCAAAGAATGTAGAGATACACTGAACAGTACTGAGGACCCATCCTTCATAAATGATAGTGCATCATCCTTAATGATCCTGCTTTTGTTACAAAAAAAGGGCTGGAAAGACCAAGAGAAAATATTCTCTTTCAAAATGTCAAAAGTATACATTAGGGTGGTTCGTGAACCACCGATTTATCATTACTTTCAACCATCAACTTTTGAAACATTATTTCTAAAAGTGAAATTGGTAATTGAACCAAATGAATTGATTTAAAAGCCAGAGTCAGTCTTGGATGGACTCATTTTATGAACGCTTTTACCAATGGACACAAAGATGTTGTTAAACAGCTTCAAAGTAGATTTTGTGAATTACCCTAGTCCATGGCAATCAAGCTCTTATCATCAGCTCACTGAAATCCTGTCTCGAGCCTCAGGAATCTGACAAGTAATAGATGAGGGCACATGTAGCGCGTCAATTGTTTCCAAGCTGAGCTTGGCTAACCGCTGCTGCTTCTCGCAAAATCTCTTGATTGAATGATTACTTATCAAGGTAGTAGCATTACTCATGCAAGAAAGCTGCGGATAGCCATCTTGACATGGACAAATACATCATGATCACTATTGACCCGTCCCTGCCTACTACTACCGTTTACCGATAAACCAATAGTAGGACCAATGCTAGAACCACTTATCTGGTTAGCATAGATTTTCTTTCTGTCCTTCAAATTCCTAAGCTGAGACATTTTTGGAGGGAAGAAACAAGACAGAAAAAAATATTAATGGTTGGTGAATATATTTTTAAGAGGATAAAATGTCAAGTGAATGCCAAGTAATGCTTAAAATCCTATAAATTTCAAAAGGTAGTAATGTCTTGAACCCCTATGGTGCTAAGAAAAGATCCGATCTGCTAGACTTGAGAAGTGATCACTTTTTTTCTAAGAGATAGATCAGAGTCCATTTTTAAAGTTAGAGGAGGCCTCGCCTCCTTCTACTGAAGGGCCTATTTGTCAAAAATTACACCTCTATTAATGGAAAAAGGCTTCTACTATTAGCTTGAAAGATGGAGAGTGAAGAGCGTATAAAATGAGATTAAAAAATATTAGGGTGCTTTCAAAAATAAGAATTTTCAGAGGGTTCAAATATCTGCCATTTGTTCTCACCTTAGAGCTTGGTTATTATCAAGTCACTTTTGGCTATGTTGCAGCTAAATTTTTTGGCAAGTCTCAGAGTTACCAGATGCCTATTATAACCTCCCCATCCCCAAAAATTGGGGATATAAGTATGACACTGCTCAATAAAGCTTCACTAAATTAGTTATAAAAGCGGAGGTCATAAAATGCGAAATGCTGGAAAATCAGAAAACCCAAGTAACGAAATTTTTTTTTGATAAGACAAATCTGGACACTCTGCAGTGCATGGATTTGAGAAAACAATGGAGCAATATTGTTAAGGGTGTATGTTGGAATTGTGCGCGAATTCTCACCACAGGGGGTCCTTCATTTTTGCAACAAGTTTTAACACGTGTATGGTAGTGCTGCTTAGCTGCTATCGTGTGCTATTTTTGCACCGAACACGGTTTGTGATTTGCTAACAACCACCTTGCCACGACACATCCATAGCAGTCACGACATACTAACTAGTTGCTCTTCTTCTATTTGTTGTCTACTACACTCTTCTCTAACAAAAAAATGCTCACAAAAATGAAAGGGTTGCAGTTAGAGTCTGAAGTTGCTCCTCTAAAACCCTCTTTTCCTAAATTATGGTGGCAAACAAGTCCAAAGAGATTTTACAAACCAACAAAACCGTTGCTCGTCGTCTCTGTAGCTTTCATCTATAATTTGTATTTTGCAAAAAAAAAAAAAAATGTTGCTGCCTCACAAAACCAACATTTTTTTTAGTTTTCTCGTTTTTTTGACATTTCGTGTTTTATGTCTGTCACCTAATTTTAAATGAGCTAACAAATATGGAAATAGGACTTGACAATTTGCAACTTTTTGCTAGCATGTGTCGTGCTTGCAATTTTTTTTGTACCATGAAAGTGACATTAATGGTCATGTGGAGAGTTGTTTGTTCATGACATAAATAAGACAAGTTTACTACTCCTGTGACATTTACATGTTACCATTTTTTTGCACACTTTAAAGAAGTACTCGTAGCTGAAATAGATCACATTTAGTATTTCCGTTCAGTAGCAGCAGAACTATTAGCAAACCCTATTTCCTTTTCACTGCTAATTGGCAAAAATTGAGTCTCTCCATTGTTTTTGCAACGTTTCATGCTTCCACGATCTTGAATTATGAGATGGAGAAACAAAAGGAGCTTCTTTAGCTCCTCTAAAGATTTCTAATGAGCTGGCTATTTTCAGCAAAGTGGGAAAAAAGCAGAAAGAGCTTTTTCAATTCTGATTTTGCCAAACACAAGGTAATTTGAACCTCAATTTTTCTGCTCAGCAGCAGCCTATTTTTCAGTTTACAAAAGTTTGCTAGAGTTTAAACACGCAAGTAGTGACTCCATCACTGAGCTTCGTTTCAAGTCGTAAAAGAGTGTCAATTTCCACCAGCAGCTTGAAATTCAAGCAAAAAATCTGGGAAGTGCGAAGTTTAGAGTTCTTTGAACTTTTGTCAGCTTCTTCTCGAGACTGGATGTTAGCGGAAATGTTCGGCCTATTAATGTGCGAAGAAAGTTGTCGCGCAAGCATTGTGATTGAGTAGTAATGTTTTTAAAGGCGATTTAGACTGTCAAAAGTCCAGGATGGATTAAGACAGAAGGTTTTTTAAAATCTTTTCTTTCTTTCTTCCTTTCCTTTTCTTTTCATGCTTGGCTAAAGCCATAATTCACCGTGTTGATAAATGATCAACATAGGCGTAATGGCACCATTCCATAAAAGCACCTTTGACAAATTGAGCTGCAAGCCAATTGATGAGTGCCAAACGTGTTTAGAGCCACACAGTAAAAACTTGGGTCAGCACACAGCAGCATCACTTCTTCTTCTTCTTCTTTGCCTTATTTGGCCACTTGCCTATTACCTCCAAAGCCAAGTGAACATCTATAAATCATCTTTGGTCTTTGCTGCATTTGTGTCTTTTTTGCAATTTACAGTACAATTTTGGCACTGTTATTATGGGTTCTTTTAAAATGAGTCTTTCCACACATGTCTTTGACATTCAAATCAATGTTTTTGCTAACATCTTTGTGTCCATTAGTGCAAGCGTTAATAAAATGAGTCTTTCCGCATATGTCTTTGCTATTCCAATCAATGTTCAGTGAAATCAGTAATTTGTGGACCACCCTAAAAGTCTGCAAATATTTCTATGTTTCTTCATTTGAGCAGAAGTTTTTTGGTGAAGCGTTGTTCATGCCTAAGCCAATGAACTTTATGTACGTCTCATTCTCCATACTTTGATGGCCTGAGGAGTAGAAAATTACACAGTTCTCATGCACACTTCGCATTTTCAATTTGGACCATTTTTTGCTGAGGAGCAACTTGAATGGCACATCACTGGTGATTGACTGGCAAGTCCAGATGAGCAAGAGAGCTTCATAGCTTCACAAACAAAAGTTGGCCACAGCTAATCTCATTGTTCTGGCTTTAGGCACGTTCCATCATCCATCTTAGGAGAAACATCTACTCTGAAGGCTCAAGCACTATAAAAAGTTCAAGTCACCAAAAAGAACTTAGAACTCTGTCTGTAATAAGTCTAAGGGGGTAATTACACAATACTAACTTCTCTGTTATTAATGCAAAAAGATGCAAAATCTTCTCTGCTTAGCATGAAGCCGCTTAGCATAGCTTTAAAAGTGCCCATTATAGCATAGCATCTAAACTTTTTTGACGTTTTCTCTGTTTTCTCCTGGCATACCGCACTCGCTTTTTTAAGCGGCCTCTATCTTTTTAGAAAATCTTGCTTGGAAAAGAAGTCAGAGTATCTCGGTTCTTTTTTAATTAGTGGGTAGTGCAAAAATATAGCGGCAAATTCTTTTAGCAAAAGTAATTGAAAAATGAGGAAAGAACCCCAAAAATGTGATTTTGGGGTTTACCTCGATAAGCTTTTAAAAGAATTCTAAAGCCAATCAAAGGGCTATGAATACCGAATCCGTTAATGGAAAAGATAGGGAAAAAGGAGTGGAGCTGTCTTCATGGTATGCCAGGAAATCGAGAATTGACAGTAAGTCAGGATAATCAAATGTATCTGGCCGTTCGCCAGATGTCCACTTCTACCCTCCTCAACTCGTCCCAAGATTTGTGCATTAACCAGAAACCAAAATGTCATCGCTCTCTTTGCACCTCCATGAACCAAAAAGAACCTTTGAGAGAAGTAGGATAATTGCAGAGCTCTAAAAAAAGTCGTGACAATAACTCGGGCTCATTTCTCTAATCATAGTCATTTAGACAGACGTAATTATGATAGGTGTTCTCATTTTCGGTTCGAGGAAAAATGACAAACAGGATGTTGCACTTGTGTTCATGAACTTCTCGTTCATCATCTCATTTTTTCCACTCAAAACATTTTGCGATGGTGTGATGTGCATTGATGCACTCTATACTTTTTCTCAATTTTATAGTTTTGTAACAACTGTAGCTTAAAGAGCCCGCTACCACGAGACATTAGTGTCACATGTGCTTAAATATCTGTTACCGATTTTTATGAACGCCAACGCAACAGTCAATAGGCTTTTTTTTACTGAGGCTCAATATTGGTTATAGGGATCACATGGCATAGAAAAAATATCTCCTCTCAGGAATACTAAAGTGGGATTTTACGAGAGGCAGCTGTGAGAAGTGCGAAAAAAGGGGCATTGAAACCATTCTAAAGTCTCAATTCAATGATTTTGCACAGTCAGTAAGGCTAAAAGTGAGATTTGTCGGAGATTGAGATTGGATGATTTATGGTCCAGATTTTAAAGTCTAAAAGTCTTTCCAGGTCTGTAGACATTTTGAAAAAGGGACAAATCGTGATTGCGCCCAATGACAAGAGGTCATAAATTCAAGTGGTTTTTGACGCCATAAAAAGTTGAGTTGACCAGAAAAATCACGGTCATTTTTTACAACCGCATCAGCAGCAGTCGAAGTTCTTCTAAAGTGTCAAAATCTACGATTAGGGTCATCTAGTTGAAGTTAGGGCCTGGATCTTAGGTTGCCTTTAAAAGAAGGAGGAAAAAAGTGGGTGCATGATTTATAGGAGCATAAAAAATCGGGCGCATATTCTGATTTATTGCGCGTAATGAGCGGTATTTTTACCGCATAGTGCAACAACCCTCCATTTTTTAGGTCAAGACCGATAATTTCCCAAAAATGTAAGATGGCGTATAAGATACAAAAACATAACCTTCATTTGACCGAAACTTTTCCAGGGTTCAGCCCAACTTTTTTAAAGAAATGATTTCCTTGATTTCCTCAATTATTTCCATGGAAAATGAAGATATCAGAAGTGTCAGTTTGAATTTGACCTTAGCAAAAAAAAAGAACCAAAAAAATTTCGAAGTTTTTGTTTGGTCGATCACTAGTAATATTGTAGGCTGCTCATAACTCATGAGAAACTAATTCTAGGTCTGCACCTCTCGAGTTCGAGGCTTCGAGAGTGAGGAGTTCGAAGTGCATCATTACCATGGAAAGTGCTTTTGCGTGCTCTCGACCCTTTGGTGGATTATCATCAGATCGATCATGCTCTCGTAAACTTTGGTGTGAATATGCGCCATCTACCTTAAGCCCAGAAGATGAAAATTACACTCTCGTGAGACATGAGTCTTACCTCAAGTTCACCCGAATTTTCAATTCCAGTTTCACTTTATTCGCCCACCAGATTTTGCAAATCAAAAAGAATTATGGAAAGGAAGAAAAAAAAGTTACACTCAATAAAATTAGTCCCGCAAAGCTCTAAAAAACCCTAAAATTCAAATGTGGAGAAGCTGGAATGGTGAGAGAATGCTATTAGGCGTTGTCATTATACATGTATATGTGGCCCCTGAAGCCTGAAGAAAAAGTGCCCAAAGGGGGCTTCAAATCTTAGAAAAATCGAATTCTAAGTTATGATGAAAAAACCCCGTTATGTTATTTACCGACCTAAACGTCATCTACCCACTTTTCAATAGAAGAATCATTAGATTAGCTAAGATAAATATTTACTGACACCTCTTCAACAAAAAAGTTGAGGAACCAACACCTCAAAGGAGAAGTCTTTTTTGTCCATACTTTATGGTATATATACGTTTTGTAGGGGTGAAAAAACCCACCTGAGAGCTATCATCATAGAGTTCTTCTGCTGCTGCTTGACTATATCTCCTATGGCAATACGAGCACATTAAGACGCCCATTTCTTTAGGCTGAAAAGTAGCACTAAAATTAGTTGCCGCACTACTGAAAACCTTAGGCTAAGCACTGCTTCAAAATTCCCGAGAACACGTGCAGTAATCGTAACGATTACTACAGAGACCAAAAAGTAATTCCTGTACAATTTTCCTGCATAACCTTTTATTTGGGATATGAGAATATAACATCATTTTCAAGTCAAGTCAATCATTATTTTCTCTTTTGTCATTTTCTTAGACAGTTTTGTCAATACTTTTTGTCTGGCAACACTGTTTTCTCATCAAATCAAATTTTTTACTTAGCTTGGCTCCCAACACCACTCGTATTAGTTCCTAAAGAAGTCCGTTAGCCTCCATAAAGACCCATAAAATGAGGATCTTTATGAGGTCCATCCCGGAAAGAAACCCAGTAGAGAAAAAGGAGGCAATTTTGTCACCACATAAAAGGAGGCTCTAGTCCTAAGAAAATGCTCTCTTTTTATTTTCTAAATGGAACATGAAAACAGCCATGTTAGCCACTTTCACTTCTGATGTGGTCGTAGTGGTGCTAGAGAAGAAAAGCCCCTTTTTCTTAGCATCAGCTCACAAAAAAGGGGACAAAAAAAGATGGACCTGAATTGTTTTCCCCTGTACTTTTCCAGGTTTCCTGGCATTTGCCTACTTCATTTTTGATGTTATAGAACGAGTGAGCGAAACGAGTCATTTGCAAGAGTCCAATGGATTTGGATATTGAACACCACAAGTGACCCAAAAAAGCCCGAAGCCCTGAGGTTTACAATGGTTTTTGAGGTCACTTGTAGTGTGCAATGCCCATTGGGTCCTATTGATGACTTTGTAACAAAGTGAAACCTAAAGAAATAACGAAGAAAGTGAATTTCTAGAGGGTAAATAACGTCAACCCCGTTTTCTAGTAGAGAAAGTAAAGGGGGGATTTGTGAGGAAAGCTTCCTTCTAGAGCCCTAAAGATTCAGAACCACTTTTCTGACCATACAGTCAGAATGCATTATGATCCTCTCGTTGCCCATTATTCTAACTTTAGCCTTTAGCTTGAGGAGCTAGAAGACTCGTTTTTTGAACTGCACTACTCATGAATAGTGATGGAGTGGAAGCAGTTGGAGTTGATGTTGATTGAAAGCACTTCTAAATGAGGTCGAGGGCCTCAGCAGACCCATGACAGATTGGCTTTGTAGTGAAACATGAATTAAAGTCGATTGGCAATTAATGAACAAAAAGCTCTAGAGTCTTAGCAAGAAGGCCCAGGTTCTCTATTCCAGAAACCTCATACATCATCCAATTCAACGCAGCAGGGAGATGAGTTATTAGATTGGAAAACTCAGACAAAAAGCACATTTTTCATACTAGATGTAGTTTAGCCTACAAAACCATTTCCTTCTTTTTCTAGATGAAGTTTCAATGACTTGAACTGAAATCTGATTTCATAAATCAAATGTCACTTTTCCGTCTCAACTTGTCTAGTACTGATAAGTCTAGGACCGCGACAGATTGGTGACAAATGAGAACTCATTTTCCAAAAAACTTCAATTGAATTTAGACTTGCTACCGGAAATGAAAAGACCACGTGGTACACCAGCAGTAGAACTGAAAGTTGGTTTGGTCTACTGATGATGTCACATGCAGCTGTTTCCTCTTCTGCTATGTTTTCATCTCCTAGAAACTTTAAGTTTCTTCATTACCATTTCTAATGCTTAAACCTAAACTTTAGGTCATTTTTTAGTTCCCTGGCAGAAAGCGAAACTCCAGACTTTACGCTTCCTTGATTTTCCTGTGCAGCCATCCAAAAGTCTGCCAGGGAAAGGAAAGAAAGAACTTTCTTTATAGTACTACCTTGCGAGAGTAAAGTACTGAAAATTCCTATTCCCAGGATCCTGCAGGAATCTCAGCAAAGACAAAACTGCAAAGAAAGAAAGGGAAAAAGCAGCAGGGAAGAGTCTTCGTTATAATTGAGTCCCCAAGGTGCAAAGTCCCTTCCTTTTTTCTCAGAGCTTAGAAAGACCGACAGAGGGGGACAGGGGCTGACACTTACCCCCTAATTAGGCTGTAAATGTATGACAAGACGTCGTTGGTCTACGACGTATATCAGTAGCTATTTTATGGCTCAAGAGACCATATCAGCTTATAATTATCGTGGCTTTTAGCCAGTCATAAAGTTTTCAATCATCAAACATTTTTCACTTCCTTTCCAATTTTTCTAACGAACGATTTTGGTATATGACCAAAAAAAATCTTGATTGCTTCATGTGAACTTTTTTTTGCATACAACTACGTGCTTTTGAATTTTTCCCTAGCTGATGATTTTTTTTCACTGGAGAAAATTGGGTTCAGTGTGCTAAGCCATAAAGGCTTGCGGGCACTTGTATAGAAATGTATGGAAACTAGGTGATCTCATTAGACAAAGGGGCCCTTTATGATTGTTCACTCTCCCCTATATCTCCCGCCAAGGAAAACCAAAGGGGTCATGAACCTCCTTCTTTGTTCTTCGATTATCGGGCTTTTCATCAAGATATGTGGGCATGGAAAATGTTGCACATGCAGCAAAACTTCTGCTACAAAACGAACTGAATTTTCTTTGTATTTTTTGTATTTTCTTGATGTTCATTCAAATAGAAGGAAGGAGGCGGCAGTCGTAACAAAGAGACTTCCATTTGATGGCACACACTGGGACAAAAGCTGAATTTTTGTACAGAAATTGGATTAGAGTGGTGCCAATATCCTTTGGACATTTCGATTTTGGTAATCTTTGATACAAATTGAATTATTGGACAGAAAAGTTTTGTTTGTCCCAGTGTGTGGCAATTCCCCCTGTGCTTCCATCACTACTGCTATTCTTCTTGGCTTCTTCCATCCCATACGGAAATTAAATGGATGCGTGTCGACTGTGTGGCATTTTTTTCTGTATGCTAACAGAGGCTTTCACGTGGAAATTTGTGCAAAAACTCGCGTGTCTCTGCATTCGCAATTGCATTCAAATTATGTTGTTTTTGCGTTACTACTTTACGAGAAGTGTAGAACAGTGGCAGAAAAAAAAAATCACCCCACCAGAGGTAATCTGTGCAACAAATCCTGTGCCAATTTGTTTGCTGATTGGACTTTTCCGCGAAATCCAATGCATATTCACGCCATAGGAATGTAATTTGATTGATAAGCTATTTGAAATATGAGAAGAGATTTTCTACTACTTCATAATAAAGATGACGGATGGCGAATAAATCATAGTCATTTTGCTAGAATAAAATGGCAAATTTAGACGAATGACTTGATAGCATTGAACATGCAAATCTCTATAGGAAAAGTGAGACTTTTTCCACACTAGGTCTGATTTTCTCTAGATATTCAACTTTCTTTAGTAATTCAGAGAAAATCAGACCCTTTAAGAGTCTTTTTTTGGAGGGGAAGGGTGTGATGTTTTGGTCATATCTCACTGTCTGTTGGTAAAGTGCTCTGGGATTTTTCTCTGATCCCTAATGAAGTATTATAGTCTTCCTCTGCTGGTCTGGAGCTTTGGATTGCATCAAAGCATCTGGATTTTCTGTGTAGTAGGGATAAAAGTGGGCAAACAATGAAGTAGAGTAGATAAGAAGGATCGAGGAGGGAAAACCTTCTCGAGTGTGAAAGAGTCTCTAAATATGTTTGAAAAGAAGCTGGAAAAAGGGAGATCTGATCAATCAGGACCAAGACCGAGAAGAGAAAAAGAGAATCTGGCATGAAATCGTTCGGTTTTTTCCATCAATTTTTCAAGTGGAGCAGCTTGGATTCAACTGGACATTTTTCAATTTTCTATTGATGATACACCAATGCAGTTGTAGTAATTTTCCATTAATTTTTCTCATGGCCCAACGAAAGTCTTTTTTTTTCTTGTCAACAATTTTCGTGGGAAAATCCAATGACTTTTGCAAATAAGAAAGAAAAAAACGGAGGCTTCAGAAAAGTGTAGTCAAAAGTCTTGTAATTCAATCAAAGTCAACTTAAAAAGAAAAACCATTTTCAAAAGGAGAACAAAAAAGAAGTCAGAGAGGTTTTTCATGCACACATTTTCTCTGGGTTCTCGACACCTATGGACACTGAAAAAAGTAGGCCATTTTCAGAATTTTCCCATTCAACTGGTCTAAAAAAAGGTCCCAAAATTGAACTCAATAGACTTTCCTTTCCCAAATTTCACTACATTTTCAATGCATATTAAAAAGGTTTCCTAATTTTAGCTCATTTCGGTTCTTCTATTTAGGTACACATGGATGACTAAGGAACCAAGTCATTTGACAGTTTTATGGCATGTAGTAGCTGAAAGACTAAAAAAGATTTTCTAATTCTATTGTTGTCGAATTTCACTAAGAAACCATTCATTTTAGGCCCCAGACTATGGAAGAAAAAATTGCCTAGAAAATGACCATAATAATGGTTTTCTCCCCCGGCCCAAATGGAGCATAGCACAGTGAAATATTGCAGGTCTACTAAGAAGAAATTCTAAGAAAAATGAAATTGAGTTTTCCTATACAACACTTGTTGCGTGTTTGATGAGTTTTTGGACCTTACACAATGGAGACTACATACTGAGTTTTTGGATCAAATTAATGTCTCCATTTGTAGAATTTCCTGTCTCATCTAGGAACTGAGCAAATGGCAAAAGTCTTTGAAAAAGTTGTTGGAAGCCGAGAAAAAAGCAGCAGGGGTGCACAAGACAATGCTCAAATGACAACTTAATAATCTTCCTCACTATAAAGCTACATCTAGCGGAAGAAAGAGAAGCAATTTGTAAAGTTAGCAGTGTAACTAAAGTGAGGTGAAAACGTACACCGATGATGAGAAGTGTACCCACCAAAAAAAGTACAAAAAATGGCTAATGATAGCCAAGGCCTATAATCAAGGAACCAATGATTTATGAAATACTTTTTACTTTGGTTTCTGATACACATATCAAAAATCATGATGGCAAAAACTAGCATTGATTGTCTTCAGAAATTAATGATTAAATTACAGGGTCTCCAAAGCCCCCTTTTCAGTTTTTAGTGTACGTAAATTATGAATCATGCCTTCTAATAACTGTTTTTCTATATAGTGAAGCACTTTTCAAGTCCGTCCAGCACACTTTGTGATGGGCTTTAGATTACATGTAAGTCAGTGAAGGCGTGAACAAGACTATTGGATTTGCTGATCATGTTTGTGCATCTAACGATGACTATCGTGCCTACTGAAGCTACATCTACCACAGCAGCACCAATGCCCAAATCCCACCGATTGCCATCAGATCTTCTTGCATCTTACTTCTAACCTGACAGATCTACACACTCTAGTATACCAAAAGGTTAAACCATATCTAAAACCATTTGCAATCCTGCAAACCCTCACTTTTCTGGGATTTTTAAGCTTTTTTGGATTTCGTGACTGAATCCATAAGGAGGCAGTAATGCATTGGCCAATCACCTGATACTCATCGGTCGATCTTAATCGCACGTGCCCCTCAAATTCCTCGGGATTTTTTAAAGACAAAAATGAAAATGTGGACTGCAAACATATATTTTTTTCTCAACATGACCCTGAGAGCTGAGTGTCAAACAAAAGAATTAGCGTATCATCTAACCCTGATGATTATCAGATCATTTCTGTTACATCGTTAAACCTCATGCCACTTAGCTCTTCTTTTGTGCTAAAACTAGCAAAAAATAATGCAAACTGGCCTTGTTTTTCTTTTTGTTTTTTTCATCAGCATCAACGGTACATGCACATAAAGGTTTATCATAAAGTTTAACCTTATCTTTTTTTTCTAGTCTTTTTTGGCTTTTGCCAATCTGTTTAGTTGTACAACTACACTTGCTGAAAGGCATAAATTCGAATTTTGTCAGGTTGTAAATCTTCAATTTTGCATTAAGTGACAGTCTAGCATTTTTACCTTTGTAATCCTTGGTGCTTAGAAAAACTACCTCAAAGAATCCGGAATTTTATTTGCATTTCATTCAAAGAAATTCGATAAATTGCAAGTAAACCGGTAGGATTTTGTATTAAACGCCATCTAGCGCATTTAATTCTAAGTTAAACTTCAAATTGGAATTGAAAACAAACTGGACAGGAAGCTTGTTGGCAACAAAAAAGAAAAGTGATGAATGTGTCTCCTGCATCATCCAAATTGAATCTCTTTTTTTGCAAATTAAATAAAGAATGCTACTCAGTGAATTTTGCACATCTGTAATCTATGTGAAAAAAGAAGCTAAGGGAGCTTTAAACCGCAAAATCGTCATTTTTATGCAACTTTGTGACTTCCTTTACCTTATTTACAATCTGATTCAAAGTATATTCATTTTCAACACCAGCTTGGCAAAAAAAGGAAAAAAAATGAAGATTTTACGCCATTTTAATTTGCCAGTTTTTTCGCAACGTTTTACGACCTCATTTTCTGCGCTTTTAAGAAAAACCACGTTTCCTTTACTTTGTCTACTTTTTCAAGAAGTAGAAGAAGGAAAATCATGAAGAAGATGATCAAGTTTTGAAGTTGAAATTGCCCGTGGAAAATTGAGAAAAATTTCTCGTGATGCTTGATCATAATGATGAGTGGAGGTGATGATGATCTAGATCATCTCTCTACTCTCTCAAAACTCAGGATCGCGCATCGCATCTCGATCTGTCGTGCTCACATGATTGACTTGCAGGGACTGGCCTACAAATTGTGAACTTTGGGGTCGTTCCTCGTTGAATCTCTGCCTGAAAGAAAACAACAACAGGCTGCAGCACCATCAGCCACAGCTTCAAAGCAGATGCTAGAGCTGCTGCTGCTGATCATGATGGATTTCAGATTTATTCATTCAGCACAAAGCAGAATGCAGTTTCACTTTCTAATGTAACCAGGCCTGATACTATATTTTTAAGGTCAAAACAGCTCTGTATCTCATTGCATTTTCAAAGGTATGTCACACTTTTAAAGGTATGTCACATAAATAGGTATTGCTGCAATTTTAAATTTACAAACACTATAATAAACGACATCTTGCTAGTGGTACTTTTTTGCTTAGGTTGTGTCATCTGTAAGAAAACAAGATTACTCATAGTATACTGAAGTATGAATGGCCTGATTCAGTTGGCTGATCCGACTAATCAATGGAGTGTTGTTGTATGCTGCCGTTGATTAATGTGCTGCTCACCATGCTGTCCATCATAAGAAAAATAATGACGAAGTTGCTCTAGTACACTCATTAACCTAGGAGTCGTCCTACGTTCATTTACTCTTAGGTTGGAAACAGAAGGGGAAACGACTAATTGACAGTCTTGAGTAGTTTTGTCGGTCGTTCTTGTTCACACATTAGAATGCTGCATGCTATGTAGAATGTACTGGCCCCCCAAAACAGGCTACAAGATTAATAGTTTCAACATAAAAAGTCAGATGATTAATTAAACAAGTATCATCCCGAAAAGGAAATGGAAGAGACAGTAAGTAGGCCTTCTTCTTCTTTTCCATGCAGACAATTACATCAAACTAAACAGAACCTGCAATTTTGTCATTGGGCCTGCAGTACAATTACCAAAAGGTGATTTATGGTGACTTCCTTTAGATAATGATGACTATATAGAGTAGTAGTAACATATACCATATTGTCAAAATAGAGACTTTCTTTTGCAGATCCATTAGCTGAGAAACGTCATGAAACTAAATATGGAACTGAAATCACCATGAAAATAGGAAAAACCTAAGAGCATTTTTCCTCTTGAATGACCTCAGCCAATGTCACGCCTGTTGCCTCAAAAGCTCCAAATTCTTTTCTTTTCCAGCTGACAAGGTTTTTAAATTGCGTGGGATCACGGGCTGTTGTTTCACATCATGGTAGGGGTCGTTCTGTTCACCGCGAAAGAAAAGTTCCTGGGCTCCTCCCTGCTTATTTTCTCCGGCAGTTCGTTCATCTTGTGGGATTCGTGTCGATCGATTTGTGGTTCCCTCGGCAATACCAAATAACAGCCTTAGCTCTAAAGGTCTTTTGGGTGGTCTTTTGTTGCACTACACCCACTATACTATGCCCAGTCAAATGTGTAATGCATTATTGATGTGTGAGCAAAGCGAAAAATGACTAAGAAATGAAAAAGACTAGATGGCGTTTTAGTTGCATTAAAATTGCACTTGTTTTTTGCACATTTGTTTTGTTCTCACCATGCGAGACACTGAAGGAAAACTGCACTAATAAGACTCTCTTAAAAAAAGAGTTTTCCCAGTGCTAAAATAGCTCTAAATACTGCTGCAAAATAAAAACATAGAATACAGCAGCGAAAAGAAATTATTTTCATCTTATAGATAGGATCTTGTTTATCCTGTTGGAGTACTTTCCAATTTCATGCTGAGCCCTCTCTTTCTCTAGCACTGAGTCCCAATCAAAAGAGGATGATCCCTTGTGTGCCACATCGTTAGTTTTTTCTGGTTTTTGTTGCAAAACAAATGCAGGGGAGTCAATCTGAGATCATCTTGGCCATTGACATCAATCCTCCGGTGATTTTCCTTTTAAAAATAAATACATACCTAAAAAGTACCAGAGATACTTTCGAAACAAAAAGTCCCAATTTCATATTGCGAACAGCGAGAAAATGAGAAACAATGGATGTGAAAACCACTGCTGATGGTTTTGTCAGCTTGTACTTTTCCCTCCCGCTAGCTGCCGTTCAACTCCTCATGTTGGGGAAAGAAGAAAAGCATAATTTGCTGATGTGACTCTACTTCTGTGTCTCCTACTCTCTCATATTGGATGTCAAAACGTCCATCAAGTTTGACAGTAGAGATCTGTCAGCTTTCCCATCGAAACGCGCGCAAAGCTTCAAAGGTAAAATTAGAAAGCAGTTACCATACGTGTTATGTACTACTTTAGCGGTCACTGGAAAAAAAAGTCACTGTTTTTTCCTCCTCATTTGTCACCCATTGTTTTCTTTGCAATTCATCACTGAGATAATGACAACAAATTGGTGAGATTATTGGCGACTATTATAAAGGGAAGCCAAGCTATAGATCATAAGTAATGACGGTAATTATGACACACACATTTTTTTTTTTACAAATTACCTAGTGCAAAAAAAGTTTTCTTTTCAGCACGAAATCCAGTTTTCCCCGGATAAGTAAACTGTTTGAGTTTCCCAGATAAGTGTGGTGTGGAATTTTTTGGAAAGCCTGTATGTATGTTTCCCCTAGCAGTAGTCGTTGTTATAGATTCCTGAAGCCAAAAGTTTGGTAGTTGTACACATGGCCTGGTTGCTGAAAACGAACCTGGATAGAAGCTATAACCATAGTCGTTGTTAGAAAGCAGGAGCCGTTTCCCCAAAGCGTTTTCCACTGCTAGCACAAAACACTATAACTATCAATTTGGGTTTACGAGCTCCCCCTTTCATCGTTTCCACTACAAACTAAGGAAAGCAAACCAAGACACACACAGTCAGACCCCGAGAATTAGCATCTTTATTACATCGTTTTTCAGTGCGCGCGACACATTTCCTCTTCTGCTATTAAAGCTTAGAGTTCCAATTGCCTATTCCAAACAGACTTCTCAAAGTGGTAAGATGGCGTTTAGTATTCAATCTTGCTAGGCAGAAAGCCTGATGCCAACTGTCTTTTACTACTCTGTCTGCCAGTTTTCTTTTGGTATTTTCTTTGCCAAAAACTTGAAGTAGGTTAGGCTTCAGCATCTTCTTCTTTTAGTGCTGAAAGGAATGGAAAAAATGTCCTTGGTGACCTTTTTTGCTGTCTCCTTTCCTCTCAAACTGCCACTCCTGATTGACTTTTCTTGTTGTCCTGCAAGATTTTCAGTAGAAAAAGAAGCGAGACAAAGAGGCTTCTGTTGCCCTCTTTCCACGCTAGAAAAGTTTTCTAGAAAGTGTGAAAAAGGGACTTTACTAAAGAACTCAAGAACAAAAACAGAACTCAAGAAAGCAAGATGATATCTGAACTGTTGAGAAAAAGGGAAAAGTTTGCTAAGAGATGAAATTCTATCCCGAGCTGAAAATCAATTAAGACAACTATTATTATTTACGAGCTGAGGAGAGAGTGTGTGTCTAGTGTCTTTCAGCACTTTCTGACCCCATCGTGGATGGCCATCTGACTAATGGAAACACGTGGTCAAGCTTAATGATTAGGGTACACCACAACTCTTTCACTCAAGCTGCACTCTGCTCACTAGTACACTATTTGTTTTGGGATATGTCGGTACTTTTAGTACTAAGCAGCTGCTCTTAATTAAGAAACAAAAGTCCATTAATCATTCAAGCCTATTGAAAGATGTGAAACAGAAAAATTAAATATCAACCTAACAACAATAAATGTATTGCACATGACATTTGTTCAAATATCCGGAAGTTGAACAAAAGTTTGTGTTATAAAAAACCGACAAAATGTGGTAAGATACCGTCAAGGTTTTGTAAGAAATGACATCTAGCCAATTTCTAGCCTTTAACTGCTCAAAAGCTCCACCTACGCTACACTTTTGTAAATTCCGATGTCTTGCTCGCACTTTGGGGATTGGATAGACCGGACCCCCCTCCTCGTAGCTGCGTTTTGGCTTCTTCTTCCCTAGGCCACCGGCATGTCCATCGTTAACATCATTCCGACGGACAAAATATGAACTCTAGAACTTTTGCAGTAATAGTTGACAGCAGCAAAGGAAAATTGGAATGGGGGCAAAGTATGTAAGTTCAAGAGATTCCAGAAAGCTCATTTTACATGATATTCAATCAACCACGAATTGAAATTAGAAAGCTGCTATGACTACGAGGGTGAAGAGAAAGGAAGACCGCAAAGCATGAAAAAGCGATTTTTTGAGGTTAGCCAACGTGATGAATGTGACCGAGATTGTCAAACATTGCAGAGTGACAGAGCAGCGGAACATTAATATTTCAAAAGCGTCTACAGCTAAATATCACTATCGTGGTGAACTTTTAATAGAATGGACTGCGAATATCACTTTAGTTAAAAACTGCTAACGGTATCCAATTTTACATGTAGCTTTCTAAAAGGATATTAATAATATCCTACCAGGCGTGCGAAGTGACTTCAAAAGTCACTTTAGAAAGCTGCGAACTTGGTGTCATCGACAGATAGACACTCAAAACATGCGACACAGTGTCGTCCCCCTAAACTAAACTGTATGTTGCAAAAAAAATATGCCTGATTTATCGTTTTCTACTTTTGACATCGTCGCAGATGTCGTTGTCGTTCCTAACGAAGATTTTTGCACAAGTGGATGCGAGAACGTGTTGTTTAGAAATGCTTAGCTTGCTTGGCAAAAATGTGATGCCATGAATCATCATGGTTTTGAGGCTTGAGTTTTGAAGTTGCTATGCATATGTAAATTATCTTGTGTGTTGAGCCGGAGGCCCCCTCAAAATGGTGGATTCGTGATCGTCCATTCATTGCTGTGTCCTCCCCCTGCTTATTTCCAAACTCCATAATCATCTCCTTTCAGCTAGAATGATTTAGAATAAGAGTTGAAATTCAAAATTAGACATCTTCAAGAAGAAGAAGAAAAAAGTTTCCTTTAGAAGCTTTGGAGTTCATCTAAAGCCCCTTTTGCACACACTCACACAGTAAGAAATCCTTTGAAGATTTTCAGCAGTTCTTTTTTTCTTCTTTCCTCGGCTCTCACACTGGGATAAACACTGATTTTTTTGTCCAAAAATTCGATTCAAAAATACACTTTCTTTGATTCGAAATTGAACAACACAACTGACCTCGAAAAGTCCCGAATTGAAGCTTTGTGTCAAGAATCCGATTTTGGTAATCTTTGATCCAAATTCAATTTTATGGACAAAAAGTGAACGTTTGCCCCAGTGTGGCTCCCAATCGTTAAGTTTGCAGAGCTCTAGCCAAAGAGGATTTGCTGTGGAAGCCTCTCAAAGAAGTTCAATATGTCCAATTCGAGGGAAATTCTCGATCAAGTATTGGGAAAGTCTGGTCAAGATTGGAAGGAGCTGAAGACTGTTTTCACACAACAACATCATGAAATGCTAGGGGAGAGATGATGCTTTCGTTTTCTTGGCAAATAGGGCCATAAAATGGTGCCAGTAGCTGTAGCTGATCAGAAAGTTGGCTCACCCGCATTTTCTTACCGATAGAGTATTGATTAAGACATCTTCTTCATACACTCACCTAAGCTCGAAAATTCACTAAAAACGATTTTTGTTTCGTTAGATGTCGTTCACTCTAAAATATATTCGGTTACTGAATTACTTACTGGATTTTGTTTTTTAGATGGGTAATTTTAAGAAAGAAGAGACCAAATTATGCTTACAAAACTTTTGCCTTTGCTAGATTTTCGAGATTTTCCCCCCTTTTTTCACTGGCATAGCCAGATTTTTTTATCAGGATAGCTAATACTCTGGCTCTACTGCTGCGTTTGGCACAGGCTGCTGAGCTTGTAAAAACTCCTGCTCTCTAGTGTTTCCCATAAAACTTCTTCGCAACTTTCCCCTGGAGAAAAGTCTAGTGCCTTTTGGTGCCAAAATCAGGCGGACTCCAATAAATCCTTTACACTCTTGCCACTTACCCAGCTTCTTCTTTGCTATACTGCATCAGATTCAGAAGGAGGCTGAGAAACTGAGAAAAGAATTCCTTCTCCATTTCCTTTGACATCAACTAATAAAAAAGTGTGCAAATATTACAGGAAATTTGATTGTAAAACCTCTCTAATAAAACTGATGGCAATTATTTACCATCAAAAATACAACTAAATGGTAGATGTGTTATTTTCATTGTTTTATTATAGGCCTTCCCTTAGTTCTTTTAATAGAGAAACGTGGATATTTACCGCGGATTTTATTATGGCAAGTTGGCAATAAAAAGCATGACTATTATTGTTGTTGTGATAAAAAAAGAAAACCTGGCAATTTTTTTTACTTAGAAGCAACTGAAGCTTGAAGATTTTGCAGTTCAATTTTCGGATAGGAAGTATGCAATATGCATGATGACAATCATCTGGAAAAATGGCAATAACCTGTGAACTAATGGGCCGTTGGCATGATAACATTGCAACAGTTCTTCGTTCTACTCTACTTCAATTGTCTTTGGAATGTGCTTTGAGAGACTTGGTTTCAATTTTCAAATTGCTCATTGTCGTGATTGAAGTCAAGTTTCCACGAGTTTTCACTCCTCCTCTTGGCATTACAACATGAAATGCCACGATAATCGCTTCCTTCTCTGAATGATAGTGTTGCTTTAAAACTTGTCGTTAGACCAACTGATAACGATGAGGGAATTGAGTGACGTTTTAATTTAGAGCAAAGTGTTTGCTTAATTGATCAGGGTTTTGATCAAACAAGTGTGTTTCCCCCCTCCTACAAAAAACTAATTTAGGAGCCAAAGTGGCGTCGCACACTGAGGCAAAAGTTGTAAGTAGTCTAAGTAGAAAAGGCAGTTAGGGGAAGCAGAAGTTGGGTAATTTCAGTTTTTACAGCAATTATTTGTATTGAAAAGAGTGTGTTAAAGCGTAGAAACAATTTTCTATAGAACAGCTGTAGTTTTGGTACGAGAGAAAAGGAAAGAGATGATGAAAAAGCTGCTGCTTCATTGAATTAAAAGCAGTGGCCTGAAGCTGGTCTGTCTACTACTGAATCCTTTGTGCCAATTTTACCAACGTGGATCTGTCATCATGATGGCTCCAGGGCTTTATCAAGCATGTGTTTGATGAACATGTAGCTTGAATTCAGCTCTAATTGTAACCAGAACCCAAAACCCATTACATGAGAGAAAACCCTAAAAAAGATAGAAATAGGGTTACTGGGCATTCACCCCCAACTACTTACTTACGTTAAGTAATTCAGCCTCAAAGCCTCACATTTCGTTTACGAGCTTTGAGGAGCATCGCGTCTTCGAGAACGAAGGGCAAGTTTACGACACTTTTATGTCACTTTCCAAACACTACATCATGATAAATATGAAGTTTACAACATTTTGTACACACACAGCAAAGCCAGAAAAATTTATAGGACAATTAAAATTTCGCATATTGAAGATGACATTAATTGCTTTGTAGTTTATGACACTAGTACACATAACAAGGGGAGCCAAAAAATTCTAAAAATGGTTTTTTTGGTAAACTACAGGAAGCCGCAGTATTTTTATGCGTCACGTCCACAAACAATGTCTCGTAAGTTTCCAACCAGCAGCAAATTGAAACGGGGGGAGCATAAAGAACATACCAAGTTTGCAATTAATTTCTCGCTTCCATAATAGTCTGTCCGTGTCATAGCATAAATTTCCGAGGTGATCTATTCACCGTTGGTGGCTATTAGTCACACTCTTTACTCCATACTAAACTTTACCTATTATTGAGATGAACCGTAAAAATGGAAGTCTGACTCATTTCCAGGCTTGCTTTGAAGGTAGGAATACAAGTTAGATGGCGTGAAAATGGGTGTAGGGTGTCTTTCCTTTCAACCTAGAACCACAGGGCTTTTTTCAGCTAGAAAGCTGCTGCTGCTGCTTCTGTGGTAGTGGGTTCCTCCTGGTGACACCTTTTAAGCCAAACTTTCACCTCTCCCCTTACACTACTTTCAAAGTAAAGTGGGACTCTAAAGTTGCTCAAAGAGCTTTGAAGTTGACTTCTTCTTCTTCTTCTTCATGTCAAAATGAAGGTGCCAGAGGATGAACTTGGAGAGGAGCTGCTGTAATTCACTTCACATGTCAATCACCACAAAGTTCTTCCACAAATTAAAACTTGGAAAATTGGAGAATATTAGAATGGACTTGATGACCTCAATAACTTGTTAATTTGTAAAACTAAAGTATGCAATAAAAAACTAGTTAAGTTAAACTGAAAGATGGCGTTTAGGAAATCCTCCTTCGATTGCTACCGATATCTAACGATTTTCACAGTAAAGAAAGTAGTCTAATCTGTATTGGACAGAAAGGAGGAAGAGAGACTTATGGGACTTTTATTACTTTTGGTCAGAAAGGAGGAGAGAGGGTTATTATTGGGGACTGCTGGAAGTCTATTGACATGTAATCTGGTCTGGATTAGTGTGCATCCAACCCTACATTTGGCTAAAACCACCTCTTCTTCTCCTCTCCTTCTAGCAGTCTCATTCATTCCCATCAGGAGAGCTGTCCACCCCTTTAGCCGTAATGTGCAATAGTCGCGTGGCTGCCTATTCACCAAAAACCTAGTAATCAGTTCTCTCAGAACAGTGAGTGGTAGGCTGCTATGTGGTTATTTTATCGATTATTTTCAACTGCAACCCACCAAATCATACCCTTTGACATAGACTACAACAGTCACAATTGACTGAATATACGTTTGACTTCAAAAGCTTTGAGCTTTTCCTTCTACCTTTTCAAACGTTCAATTTTCCCTTCAACATAATTCCTACTTTGCAGGCTTTCCCAAGGGACCAAATATGTCCGAAAACGAGCAGAAAATTGCATTGGGGAAAGCTACAAAATGACAATTTACGAGGTTAATGACTCCAGGCTGGAATTTGTGAAGTAGTCTTTTTCAGTATTAGTCACTTTTCATGGTGTGTTCTTTGGGCCTTTGAAGATGGTAGATGGCCATCCAACAGATCATGGTTGAGGGAGCAAAAAGTGCTTCAGAGAAAGACTGAATGTCTAGCTCTGCTCCTGAATGGAAGAGAGGAAAAAGGAAACGCTGTTATGGGGCAAAAAACGAAAGCAGCAGCATCTATCCTAGTTTTCCCAAAGGACTAAGCCACAATCTGAAGGTTGGAAGAGCTGTAATGCTGCAGGCTATATCATTAGTTTTGGGTAGAGGGGAAAATTGGAAGTCCCTTGGGAAAGCAGTCCTGAAGGGAAATCCTGAAGCTAATTGCCATCACTTGCACTTTTGCAGCAAAAATACTAACTAAAGCTTTCTCTACTCTACTTCAACGGTACTTGCTTTCGTATTCTTGGCATGGAACAAAAGATCTTCACAGAATTTCAAAGCACCCTAGATGTAGCTCTGAGCTGAAAGCTGTCCAGAATTCTATTGTTTCTGCCTTTCAAAGTGAAAGCCCTTTTGAAAGGAAAGCAAGATTGATACCATCAAGAGGAAATGGAAATGTTGGCACTTTCTGTTAAGGGTCAACTTTTTAGATAGTAGCCCCCAACATGTCCTGAACTGATGTCCAACTCCAAAATATAGGACATCAGGGGACGGACAACTTTTTTCATTACTACAACTGCTGTAGCAGATGTTGCCGTTGCCAACTGACATCAAAATTGAAAGGCAGAGCAGCGCGAGGACGAGTTTTTTTGCTTGATTCAGGTATGAGTCTCAGCTCTCTCCATATGTTTCCAGAACACCAATACATGTTTTATGAGAAAGGCTCTCGTAAAATTGTCATCAAGTATATGGCTTGGATGGCCTACATGTTGTACTACATTTGTGTCACCAATATGCCCTGCCTACGTTGTTGTATATCGTAGTATACTCAACCTAATGAGGAGAACTGTGCCTCTTCAGTCTTCACTTCTCTATTCACCACCATTATGATTCTGCTGCCTCAAGGTTAACATTTTCCCACACCAAACATGTTTGGCAACATTGAGTGTTGCATTAGCTAATAACTTTTACAAGGTCACACCTAGTGTATAATAACTGCTTTCACCTAACCACTAAGGTATTAAAAAGCTTAAAAAGGACATAATGGCAAAATCCCATTTTTGTGTACTATCTTCCCAAAGATCTTTTCTAAATCTGTTTTCAAGTGCTTTCACCTGGAGTTCCCATGCGAAGAAGTTGAAGTTGAAGAAGAAGTTGAAGGGGTTATTTGACCATATGGAGTTTTAAGGGTTTTCCCAGGAGGAGGTAGACTGTTGTTCTAGCTCTCGTTAAATCCACATTCTCCTGTCGACAAATGTGTTTGAATTTTCCTTGGGTCTGAAACTAATTTAGTACCTGATGTTGCCATGAGAAAAGGTCTAAGCATGACGGATTGCTACTCAAAACTTTGGACATTTTCCAATGAATATTTTTCCCCTGATTTTATCGAGGAGAGAAGAGAAATCGGCTTTAGTTCCGGAAAATCAAATATGTTGGATTCTGGACACTCCCTACATAAATTATCTGCTGGATGCTGATGGAAAAATAGTCTTCCAATAATAGAATTCTCATCGTTAGGCCACAGCTCATAAAGTAGACCCTAATTGAAGTATTTTATGCCGCACCCAAAACATTGAACATCATCAACTTTTCCATAAACGATTTCAAATTGAAAATATGCAGTTGCAAACATCCATACAGCATCTAACAAGTATTTTAACTTCTTCACCCTTAACTTCCATCAAACTTTTAGAAAAGTCGGTAATTTTTAAAGTTACCGGGAAGAAATTATACAAAACGCCATCTGCCCAATTTTTGAAAATAAGGTCTGAGTAAAGATAAATCTTCAGAATCTTTAGGTGTTAGAAAAGACTTAGAATTGGTAATTTCTACATAACGAATGGTTCTTTTTTCAAGGGTAGTAGGGGTCACGCTTACTTATTGTTGTAGATGGTCTGAGATGCTTCTAGATATGTTGCGGTGTAGCATCATTTGTGTGGATGTCAGGGGGTCTAGAAAAGCCATTTCAGATATCGATTCGTGCATGGACGATTGGCTGCACGGCAGTGGGCATTTTTCTACGGCTTTTGGTTTTTAGTACTTGGGTTACTATCACTGTAGTCTCATAAATTTCTTGGAATGCCTTTTGTTTTGTGCTACTCTGCGTTGGTGTTTTGATTGGGGGCCACCATGCTGAGCTGAACACATATCTTGGCTGATAATCACTTTAGCCTAGGCACAATTTTCGATTTAGGATCGGAGCAAGCAATCAATTGGCAGCAAACAATGCAAGAGAGACAACCAGCTGGGATCATCTATCATGGATCATCAACATGATTAGTGTGATGACGGATCGAACACCACTATCTCCAGAATAAGGGGAACATATGAATAGTGATCATGCACTTTATGCATCACATATCACTATTTTAGATATTCTTTACTCAAAAGTTCCGGCTTTTAAAAGCAGTTTCTCATAGGAATTCCGGCAAGTTTCGGTTATGTCCGGCAGGTTATTGTACTTAACGACATCTAACCATATTTTGTAACTTTAAGTCAAATCCCACAAATAGAAATTCAATAGTAGTGGAAAGTAGGACATTTGGCCACACTCGAACTTTGGGATTGGGAAAGCCATGCTGTCCTCAATTCTAAGATCAGAGCAAATCGGCTTTTCATTTCAGTAGCGTTTCATTTCTGATGTTCTGTATAAATTCCCCTTTGGAAAGGATATGCATTGACCTACTTATTTTTCAGCTCTGCTACTCTTCTAACAAGTCTCTTGAATTGAGTCATTTTCTTTGGTTTTTTATGGAGGTGTGAACCCCTTCTACTATTTCTTGAGTAGTAGTGTGCAGTATACGGATTAATTGGACTTTGGAAGAGTTAGAGAGTTGTAGTGACTCTGGAAATTGCTGTTCTCACGCTTCATTTTGACTGACCAGGGCCATTTTTTCAAAGTCTGCTACATAGTACAACTGAGGACGGAAAGCGTAAAGTAGCATCCTGCTGGCTCTATTGACAGTTTCATAGTCATAAATTGCGGCAACGAAAGGGGTTTTTCACAGAACCTTGAAAAAAATTTGTCAGCTCTGGAAATGAATGGCTCTACGCTATTTTCTAAAAATTGATCAGGTAGACTTGAGTTTCTGGATAAAAATACATCATCTAATATGTATTTTAAACTATAATTGATCAAACCTAAGCATTGAAAATGCAATTTTGTTCCACTAAAATCAGATTTGTTTAGGAGAAAATCAGTAAGGGTTTTTGCTGAACGCCATCTAGCCAATATTCTTTAGGTGGTGTAGTTTTATGAGATACAAGAGGATAGCCTTTTAATTCATTTTGCAACACCATAAATCTTTAAAATGAAAATAGAGAGAGGGGAGAGAAGAGCAAAGAACAAAGTGCAACAACCCTCAGGAATTTGCATGTCAAACCTACATTAATTGGGGAGTTAAGATATAAATCAGACACAAGGTGTCATTGCTGATAAATGCAGAGGCAGTCATATCATAAACTTTTTCGAATCCTCATTTTTTATCTAAGACCAACCATTCTGTCAGAATTCCTGTTCATTTTTTACTAGATGTAGCTACTTCTTGATGCTTGAAAAGTATATACTCAGAACCTCATATCTCATGCCATGCTACATTTTCCAATTATTATCTCACCATTTATCCCTGTCTGCTGCTCACGAGTAGAACCTAAGCTCATTTACAATCTTCAATTCAAGCCGAGAAATTCCTCTCGTTGAATTCCAAATGAACTCAAGAGCAAGCAAGGCCAAGCAAGATGTACACTATCTACTCATGAAAAGTCAAAACATGAGGGATTTGAAAATGCAAAGCTACGAAAAAACAGAACAAATTACAATGGCGGCATTTGCATTTTAATGCTGATTAAAGTGCTGCCATTTGTAACTATCACATTCAAATGCTGCTACTGACTCTACTTTTAAAAGGGAAAATTCAAAAGTAGAGAAGAAGGTAATAAGATAAAAGGAACGTTTTTATGGAACACTTACTTTGATATGGAGCTGCTAGGAATAGGAAAAAAGCCCTGAAATCTCATTTTAGGGGGAACTGATCCATCTTCATTGCTCCCAAACGCAATGTCGTGAATGAATCGCAATTCTCCTTCCCCCCCTGCCCAAATCCTCCTATTGCATCAAAGAAAAAAGAAGATTGAAAAGGTGACTCAATCTTCTCTTTCCAATGCTTCTTTCTGAACGAATTGTACACATTGAGCTAGAGAGCCATGATTAGCCTCCTCATCCTCAGACAATTGCAACTAAGCTTCTTAGTAGCTGGCAGATCACGTTGGATGCTACTATCCTGTCAGAAAAAAAGGTGAAATTGGCTAGATGTCGCTTCTTACATTGAGCAAACATTATAGGGGAGATTTGATTACTTTTATGATAAAAGTTTTATCTATCTGAATTCTCGTGATCAATCTCCAAATAATGTCTAGACAATTTGCAACTTTGTTGTTAAGCTTTAAACGATTTATTAGCATGTTGATTGCCTCTAGCAATGAAACTTTATAGGAGCTGGAATTGTCTGCAAATGGTCTGTTTGCAGTTCATTCTAAACACTTTCTTTCCCATTTCAAGAAGACTTGAGGTTTTCATTTATTATTATTATGCCAAGTTGGAACTTATGAAGATTTTTACCTGGATGAGGAAATCTTCAAATATCTTTTGAATCCAATAACGTTCCAAAACATTGCGGATGATCAATAGAAATGTAATGTTGACCGCACCCAACCAAAAACCATTTGTTCTGTAACAAAGCCATTCTGGTTATTGATTTTCCATAATGTGCTTTAAGGTTTTCCCAAAGCTCTATGCCACGTACAAGTGCCATTATTCTTTTGAACTTAGCCTTGAACTGTTACACACAAAAAACATTAAAGTTAGACCGACTTACAAACCATCCATCAGATAAACTGTTTATTTATTGTAGAGCAGGTATAGGATGCAAAAATCTCTTTAACATTCTTGCCTATTTTTCTTTGGCAATTGGCATCAGTGCAGTTTTTTTGAACAGCATCACTTACCAGAAATAATAACAAGAGAGAAATAGACAATAAATCAATTGCCTGTAAATGCATTACCATTTGCCAAATGTAGAATTGCTTTTAGCAAGAAATATTGATGCTAAAAGGCTGCTGCTGCTGTGCTTTGCTGAAATGCATTCAGCAGCAGCAAAAAAGTCAACTTTTTGTGCTCACTATTGATTTTAGACACAGCCTCAGAGCTAACAAAAAAAGTGAATCTAAAATCAGGGGGATTTATTTAGCTACATAGTACTGTGTACAGGGTGGCTCTCTAATACTGACTACTCAGATGTATTGGCAGAAATCCTCTCAGAATGCACTTACTTATTACTACCTCGTGTGCCAGAACAAGGGGAGCTGAGCTAAGGAAGGAGGGAAAAGTAAAAAGGTGCTTGCTTATCCCAACTCCCCTAAGTCCATTTGATGTTAGGGATTTTCTGCTCCAGAGCTTTTACTTATTTGTTTGACATGTGCAGCAGCAGTATGTAGAAGCCCAAATGAATCTAGACACAGGTGCAATTTTTACTACAACAGATCCTCTGCTCTGCTGCTGACCATTTTTACAACCCTGTTCTTCTTGTCACTTCTTGGTTAATAGCTTTGCTTATTACTTGTAAGTCAAAAAAAGGGACTTTTTATGAGACGAAAAGATGTGTTGTGTGCCTAAGAGTTCATTGACTTCTTATCAAATATCAAAGGTAATATTACAGCTGTGTATGATGTATTGCTGTGTAATTAGACTGTATTGAAAGAAAAAAATGTTTTGTAAGTATTGCCACACATGTAACACTGTAACAGCATGTAAAAAAGGTCTGTAAATGTCAACTGAAACTGAAATATAAATTCAAATTTGCAAATGTACGGCTCACATTTGTGCTATTATCACATTTCTGATTTATTGATAGTGTCAACCCGAGACCGTTGTAATATTTCCTATGTTATACTCGCGTAGCTTTTCAGAGCTAGAGGATTTGTAGCTGGAGAAAATGAGGTGTTAAAAAACGTAGCCCTAAAAACGAGAAAAACATGAAATGGTACAAAAATGGTGGTGATGGTGGTAGCACCATTACTTTTAAATTGACGACTTGCAAAGGAGAGCAAGACAAGTTTTAGTGCTACTCTCATTGCTACTGGCAACACTTTTGTGACACCAAAAAAGACCCTTTCATGTTGTAAACTCTAAAACTTTTAGTTTTCTACATTTAGGCCCCCCTCAAGGGGTAAGTACACGAATTGATGTATCAATGAGAATGGAAAGACTCTAAAAGCATTTCTGATGATAGTTTTTGCTCCCCTGGATGGTCTTTTGTTTGAAGTTCTAATGAAAAGCCACTCTACTGTTACTCAAAATGAAGGGTCTCTTTGTCAAAATGGAAAAGGTGAAGAGCAAAAAATTGTTAGTCCTTCCTTCTGTAAGTAAGGAGGCAGCAAAAAATAGTGTTTGTAGACAAAACACAACTACTTTTGACGTTCACATGTCAACTTTTATGGACAATTGTAGTATCTGTTTTTAAGAAGGCCCTTTTATCTTTCAAAGATACAATAGCAGTGCCTTACATGTTTGACTATCAACATATTCAACTGATAGAAACCATCCCATATTTTGTGCATGCTCAACATCTTATCAAAAGTAAGTTACTGTGCCTCCAAAGGAGGTTCAACCTCTACTATCTTGTCAAACGTCTAGAGGGCACATAAAATCCCATGAGATGGAAGATGGAACGAAACTAAGGCAGCACATTTCAGCAACGTTGCGAAAAAAGCCAAATCAGCAGGTCACCTCACACTTTGTCGATAAAAAGTTGTGCTGCTGCTGAAGTAAGAAAAGGGAGTTAGGCTGTTCTAGTAGTGTATGAAGTCATAAATCGTCTAGAAATCCCGCTGCTTTATGGGCTCCAATACCCGAGTAGTCTCCCCTATTTTAGCTGACGTAGAGATCCACCGATGTGTGGAGAGATGATGACTAGACAAGCTGGAACGTTAGATCACGATTTTCGTGAAAATGGCATCCCTGATATGTAGAGGCCTCGTAAAACGACGTTTGGTCTCAGTGTGAGGCCTACTTTAGGTACAAAGTTAGTTCCCTTTGATGTTGATAAGACTCTCGTAAAATGTGCAATTTGCGCCCTACTTTTGCTGCTTTTGGCCAGATTAGAAATGTATTATTATTATTCACAGTAGGTCTAAATGAAGAGTTCAATAGTGCATGACAATTTTTCAATCAATTTCCTGTCAATTTCAAATGCAGGAAAAAATGGGTGTGACACGATAAAGTACTACTGCTGTAGTGGAGTGGTGAATGGAAAAAATAGGCGCAGACACGCCTATGAGGTTACATTTCTGGATTTTCAATGCAACAGTGCTTGGAAAGACCAAGCCCATTTATAGAAAACAATGCCATAATTCCCACCAGACACCATCTTTCATAGCATGGAGAAAAGTTGAGAGAAGTTGAATCTTTATGATCTGTTGTTGTTAGCTAGTGTAAAATGTAACAACGCCCTGTGTATCAGATGAGTTATATTACATACGTACGTCTATTGAACTGAATAAACGTGTAGTATCGGATATTTGATCTTTTTAAAATATCCAATTATCAGGCACTTTTCTACACTTTATCCTAAGAAAACCGGCCAAATCTATTAATATCGGTATACTTTCTAAATAAACGCATCTACCAAATTTTCAGAAGTTTGAATGTACGTTTATTAAACACTTTATAAAGTTTCTAAAATCATAATGCACTGTCATCCCAGTTCAATTTTCTCTGATTTTTCTTGGCCTCTGTTATCAGTTGTGTTTATCTAATGAAGCTGGATATTGTTCAGTGGAGCAGCATTTGTTACCAATATGTTAACGAGTGCAAGAAGGGCTTGAGATTGAACAGCGTATACGTATAGCTCTATGGTGATCGTGACCACGAAGCCAGTTTTTGTTTGGGCATCTCATTACCGAGTCTGCATGTAAATGGGTAGTGTCGAGATTTAAAGCACGAGGTGTGGTTTGCCTTGAGAGAACTGCGAGAATAACTGAGAAGTACCACTCTCTCAGCAGACTCTCCTAAATTATTGAAATGACATTCATGGCTTGTGGCAACTTTCAAAATGGTCCATTTTCCAACGCATCCATCTTTTCACTGCATTGTTCTAATCTCTGAGAAAATATTTACCTTCTGGGTACTCGCATCATGTCCTTCAGTTCTCACTCAACCCTAATTTGTTTATTCTAGATCATGCTTTCATTCTTCTCATTTTTGTCTGTTTACCTATGCAAAACACTGTCACACCATCCTTTTAGATATTCGACTTTTCTTGGTAACTCCAAAAAAATAAGAATATGTGGCTAAACTCATCATCTCCCAATCTTCAGTTCTTTACCCTTTAGCCTTTACCAAGAAGGCTGGGGAATGAATCATTATTTCTTAAAAAGAGCCTAAAGCGCAGTCTGTAGTTTTCTAGATTGCTGTAGAGCTTCATCATCATTATTACGAGACGACCATGATCATCAAGATAATTTGCGCCTTTTGCTCCTCTCTCCGTCTACTCTCCACTCACTTTTTTTTTTCTCAGTGCATTTGAAATATGGCAACTTGATGCAGATCATCTCTTTAGTAAATGTGCGCGCGAGCATTTGGCCCTTAGGTACTTACCATTTGAATAAAATTTGCTCCTTAAAAAAGAAGCAGCGGCGGAGAGGCTCTTTGCTGGCTTTATTGAAAAGCCTCAAGATAGTGGTCATAAAGCCCAAATAGTAGCATCAGCAAAAAATAGAGCCGCGCCGCGACCTAAAAGATATCTCCCACTTTATGGTTATTTTCATGGAACTGTTTTTTGAAGACTTGGAGTTGGAGGAGAGGAGATGCTGAAATAAATGGCGAAAGATATTCTACATCACAGTGGTGAGAAATCTTTGAAAATGTCTCAAAATCAGTTCAACAACATCAAATTGTCCTTCTTTGCAAGCCACATGAAATAGAGTGTTTCCCACGATTATTCCCAAATCTTGAGAGATTTGCATTGCGTTTGAAATGTGGATTGTAGAATGAGACTTTTTTGGACAATTTTCAACCACTGTGCTTTTCGTCTATGATGCTTTTCGGCATGAGTAAATGGCATGCCGAGAGAGAGATGCTGTTGCAAAAAATCTTAGGCAGATTGACAGGTAGGCCAGGCAGACATGAATAATGGGGCCCAACGCAGCAAAAACTGACCTCATAATTACCGCTGACGATTCGCTATAATTCATCAATATGGGCATCGCAGATCAGAACGTTTGACGAAGTACCTCGACCAGGCCCACAACCAAACAACAATAAAACCTTTTTTTTCTAATTATTAAAAGCTTCTAAACATTCTTGGAAGTCATGAAATTCTGATTCCAGAAAGGTGAACATGGAGTTCAGTAACGAAACAAAAAACGCTAAGCTCATAAAATCTAATGAACTGAAGAAAGGAATTTTACGAGGTTTGATTAGGTAAACTTCCAAAATCCAAACAAATAGTTTTTAGCAAAACGTTTTTGCCAGAAACCATTTTTAGAGCTTCTTTTCATCAAGATAATTACAGTGCTTTTTAAGAGCCTGTCATTTTCGCACTTTAGTCTATGCACTAATGTTTCTTTTTTGTGCGAGTGGTAAACTGAAAACTTTCCATTTCTTGAATCAAAGAGATGTGGTGGAAGCCTGAGGCCGAATTTTTGCGACTTGCGGCATTGTTTGCACATCAAGGCAAACAGATTTTGCGGTTGACACCATCACTAAAAACAAGAGTCTTGAAAAAATAATCCTCTCCAAAATTCTGGGATTTAAATGACGCATGACTAAGAGACCACCACGTAGACTTATGAAGGGAAAAAAGGTCATTGAGCCGCAAAGACATGTTTGTTTTCCTGTTCAGAATCCCCCTTCTTATTCTAAAATGAAGACACAGAGAACTGATGATCATTTCATACTCATGAAGTGGGGGTTGTTGCAAAGGAGCAGAACAGAAACTTGATCATCAACATTCCTCGCTACGGTCATCAACAACTCCACTATTTGAAACATTTCCAAACGAGAAGGGTTCACACATGATTTGCGCCAAATTAATGCGCAAGCAAGCCTCTCAAGCAACTCAAGTTTTGGCAAAAAGGCATAAAAATGTCATTGTCAACTAGATGGCGTTTAGTCCATAAGACTACCGACCGGTTCACTCTAAACCTGACTATAGTTCTATGATTCATAAGAATTCAAACTTCAGATAAGGTGAGAAATAATGATGCTAAATAGTCTAGAAAATGATGTTTTTAGCCTTTGAAAATTGAAACTTTGCCCGCCTAGTAACCTTTTAATGATTCTGACTTTTTCCCTAATGACCAACTGAGTACTGAGCAACCGGATGACATCCGAGAAGGTGCTGCGTAGGCAAACAAAAATGGTGATCCGTGCTTTCACTTTTGAGTTGTCAGCACCTGTGCCTATATGAGCTTCTCGTCAAGATTTATGAGGTGATTCCATTGTTTTGCCAACAGTTGAAAGAAAAATACAAGGTTTTTCATCACCTACTCCAATACTCTCGCTTCTGGCAAAGCTGTCACACAAATTGCAACGATATTCAACATTTTAAAGATGGAGGTGCCCGATTGACAAGGGGGTAATTTGTTTCTGGGCGTAGCACTTCAAGTTGCCACACTTTTACACCAGATCATCACCACCTTCAGTATCTTCCTTGCTTGTTAAAAAGATGTACACACCTCTACATTGTGATCCTAATTGGACTCGAATCTTTCCAATAAAAACACCAAATTTTTTGCTGCTACGCAAGATGATCAATGACATCGAAGATTGTGTTTCTGGCCAATATCTGAGGGGAAGTCAAGCATTCATTTCCGCTGCTTTTTTTCTGACTCTCCTCTTCGAGTTTTTAAAATCACATCATTTGTCAAAACAAAGAACTGTGAGATCAGGTTTTTTTACTGAAATAGATCTGGCTTGCCTACTACTGCATTCCTCCGAGAGAAGACAAATTCACTGACTCAGCAAATTACTATTTTTGAGAGATTTTTGGGAGTTGTTTAAAATTATGTTTGCCAAGCAAAGGAGTCGTCATAAAGTCTGAACACGCCTTAATGTCGACAGTAATTTATCATATTCTTTCCCCTTTTAGCCTAACTCTCTTTGAACTGAACTAGCCTAGGTGGAACGAAAGCGACACTCATGCCAGACTGCATTTGAGCAAGCATCAGAGACAGAACGTTACTCATCTGGGTCAAAAAGGCGGAATTTTGACAAGGCAAAAGTATTTAGATGGATGGCATCTCATCTGTTTTCTTCTCTGAAGTTCTCGAATTGGAACAGTAAAAGTGTTTATGACAAGTCTTGAGACCTTGGTTTTGACATGGATTTTCTTCTTCTCTTATACCAGGGGGATCAACCTTGTCAAGTTTTCTAAGCCGTGGCGAATCATGTCATGAGTTGGCAATATTCGCTTAACACCAACAACACCCTAAACTCTTGATTAAGAAAAATCTCTTATGTAGATGGCGTTTACTATTTTTGTATTTTGTAGATCACACTAATATATATATGGATCATTTTTTAGAAATATATTTCAAACTCTTTTAAAAGTCATTTTTTTTGAGAAAGTGTGTAGATACTCTCTGGTAAATTACATTGAAATACAAAAAAAATCTTTGCTAAACGTTGAAATTAGGTATTTTTCCTGACTCAGAACCTAAGTCTTTGACTCTGTTTTTCTCCATTATTTGAATTCTGTATAGAAACGCATTGGAGCACAACTTTTCACCAGGTTAAAACTTTGCATGATGGGCGTATGAAGCTTACAGTAAAAAACACTTCAACGTGCAGTTCACACCTGTATTGCTGAGCTCAATTAGTGCTTAGGGTTCAGAGCTAGAGAGTTCCCAGTCATTAGATCAGTAATTAATGTTTAACAGCTTCATCATTAAAGGTTGCTGCTGTTGCCTCCTCTTCATTCTATTCAGCAGCAGCAGCGGCGGCATCACTAATTTTCATGCTCTACCTCCGTTAGCTGGCGTTCAATTAAAGAGTCAGAAAGTCAGTGAGAATTGATTGCAGGCATACATAACGAGATAAGCCCTGAATTATTACCCTTAGAATAAATACTCTTGTGGAATTTACGACTTAAATTGAAAATTACAAAAACAGTTTGGAACTGCGGTTGAAGTAAATAAAACAAAGAATTGAAAGAAGACTTGGGTGGAGTAAGACCCTAAGTCACAGTCGAGTGAATTAGTTTTCACTGGGTTGCTTGTCTGTTGGATTGACGTCTTTGTGTCACGTCTCCATGGTAAAGGATGAGCTGTCGACAAACTGTTTCTCAATGCGTCTTCTATTATGTATGCTGAACTGAAAATCCTCTAAAGAACCAACAAAGAAAGGCTTAACCTCTGAGGTCAAGGTGTCATATGGTGATTCATGTCAACACTTACTACACTACTCATTTGAGGTGCCTCAGAAGAATAAGTGTGCCCACTTGGTAAATAGTAGCCTGCTGAGAAGGTGTCAAACAAGTTAGCAGCAACTCAACATCCCACTGAGACCTTGTTTGGGTCAAAAATCAAAAATATTGGTTAGATGGCGTTGTAGTAAAACAGTTTGTCAGATTAGAAGCTGCTGAACATTTATTAGAGTACTAAATGTTTGGGGCAATAGATATGGTACATTAGTACATACAGTGACAATTTGTAACTCTGACAATTTTATGTTCTGTTTGCCATTTTATTTGGTCAGTGATGTTATAGTCCATAACTGTCACACATTTAGGCGTTAGTTAATTTCCATTCATTAAAAATGTTGCACAAATGTCAATTTTCAGTTGTGCTCCATTCCCACCCCTCTATTGCATTGTTGCTATTGTCATCACTTTAGAATTGTTGCTGTAGCTTTTTTATTTGACTCTTTTAGATTATAGTATGAGTTGAATTGCAAAATTGCCCCCATTTTTTCCGAAGTTCTACAGTCACATTACGAGCTGTTCTGGAATTGTCATTGCTCAGCATAAATGTAAAGGGGGCAACCTCGGTTCACCTAGAGGTCATACCCTCACCTCACCTAGAGATCATACCCTCACCTCACCTAGACTGGTCATACCCTCGCCTCACCTAGACTTTTTGATTCATGTTTTCATACCCTCACCTCACCTAGACATTCATACCCTCACCTCACCTAGAGTCCATAATACCCTTGGGTCACTCTCGGGGCGTAGTCAAAACTTATACCGTGCATATAACTTGCACACTCAACCTCCACAACTTATACCAACAAATCAACCTTCACAACTTATACCAAAAAACTGACGTCAAGGTGCCAAAACTTACATTTTTGAGATCAACAACTACCTTTTTTTAGCATTTCATGATAATATTACCTAATTTTACCTAACCTAACCAAACCTAATGTACGCTCGCGTGCACCTAACCCTGCGGGAGCAAGCACTCAACCTTAATAAAAGTATGCTGGCTTGTGTTATGAATGGGTATGAATGTCTAGGTGAGGTGAGGGTATGAAATCATGAATCAAAAAGCCTAGGTGAGGTGAAGGTATGACCGGGCTAGGTGAGGTGAGGGTATGATTTGGACTCTAGGTGAGGTGAGTGTATGAATGTCTAGGTGAGGTGAGTGTATGACGAAAATTGCTAAAAAGTCTAGGTGAACCGAGGGTATGAACCTATTTTTACCATAGGTGAGGTGAATGTCTAGGTGAACCGAGGATCCCCCGGAAAAGCTGATAAGCACAAGAGTGAGTCTTCAGACTTCAGAATGAATCAAAGTACGTCAGGAAACTATGTACAAAATTGCCATTGATTTTTGGTCAACAAAAATAACGATTTTTCTAAAGATTCACATAAACTTTTTTGGGGTAATCTCAGAGTTGTCAAGACAAGTAGTCATTGTATGTAAGACTATCAATATGGTTGAAAAACATAAAGTCTATGGAACAAGTTTCTCTTTGCTATGTATGCTTTGTGGAGTTTTAGTCATGGTACTCTATTACCAATTCCGGAAAGACAAGGATGATGTAGAGAAAGGAGTTGTCACAGAGTCGTCATCAAAATCTGTGTCTAATTCCACCAAGGTCAAATGCAACCTTCTTGGCTACCTGGGTGATGGATTTTGTGATGATGACGCCAATAATGAAATCTGTGACTTTGATAAAGGAGATTGTTGCAATGCCAAAACTGACAGATCTATATGTTCTGAATGCTTTTGCTTTGCTACTCCCAATCCTAGTCCTGACTGTGAAGAATGGTATTCATGCTGGGAAGAATCAGGATATACAGGGGATGGAATTTGTGATGATACTCTCAATACTATCGAATGCTACTTTGATGGTGGCGATTGTTGCTCAGATCAAGACAAGTACTTATGTGAGGATTGCGTTTGTGTCCCCACAAATTTGACTTGCATTGAAGAAGAATTAGGAGATGACATCTGCCAAGATCACAACAATTTTCATCAATGTGACTATGATCATGGCGATTGCTGCAAAGACCTACAGTTTAACAGTGGATTGGGATCAGCGGGTTGGAATCAGTGCTGTAATTGCCAATGTAATGTTTTTACTGGTTTCAAAATAAATGAATCTTTAACTTACTTTTTTATATTTTTTGGTGCAAAAAAAAAAACAATTTTGGTCTGATTGAGTGTCTCTTTACGGCTAATGTGGGGTATTTTGGGGATGGGGAGTTCATTTCAGACATTTATTAATACTTAGGATAACGTATATCCATCATATTCGTGGTGTATTTTGGCCACAATCTTATGAGAATTATCACACAAATACACATAAATACCCAGGACATGGATATACATATAACGCATATAACTAATTTCTACCCATCAATGAAACCCCCTGGGTACCCTCTTTACATTGAGGTATTTCTCGACCCCAGGCTCGGATTTCCATTTCTTAGGCCATTTTGTAACAAAGTGTAAAGTTTATCTTCTCTTTTAGTTTGAATGAACGTATGGATCGAACCATCATTGAAGGTTTACACGACATCGTATCAGTGTTAGAAGACAACTTGAAAACTTTGGTCAAAGCTGAATTATCGGTGCTAGTCGATATCCTATACCGTCCGGAACTCCTTTTTCCAACTGGAACCGAAGCCCGACGCAAATGCGAAAATGGAGGCTTCATCAAAAGACTCATCAATCACACTTCCAAATTATTCGAAGAAAAGCAAGATTTTCTATGTGTCAAAATCCTCGGAACTCTAAGAGAAATGATGGCCACAGAAACGGATTGCGGAGATAAAGGCGAACAATTGAGACTTTCTTTGTTGATCCGGTACTTCAACAAAGTTCCTTTACCTGCCATGCAATTAGTACCAACTACGTCTATGCCTGTTTCTCATGGACCTGGAGCCAAATTTTTGACTCGAGCTCAAATGAATTTGCATTATGTTCAGTGTCATTTGGACAATCAAGGCGCTTCAACATTGATTGTGGATTTGGTTATCAAGTCGAATCATAATACCAAAATCTTTGCTGAAGTTATAGGTAATTTACCAGAAGAAAAGTTAATTCATACCGTATTTTTTTCAAATATTTGAATTTTCGCGCCTAAAATGGCTAAATCCAATTTCGAAAAAGTTCATAAAAATCGTGAACCTAGAACCCTTTCATTTTGACGAAAAAAAAATCTCAGAAAATTAAAAATTCCCATTGGCAAATTTTTAATTGCATTTTAAAACTTCCAGAATTGGGCATAGCTTTACTCGAAGGAGGAAATCAAGACATCCAACAGACCCTCTTCACCGCTTTACAATCCGGAGATACTTCCCAAAACTTCTTCAAAGTTTTCCACGAGAAAATGAGTGAAGCTCAAATGGAAATCAAAAGTTCAGTCACAGTCAACACTTCTGATATCGCCGCCAAAGCTAATGAAGAAAAGGATTTGAGCAACAAAGAGTTGGACAAAGCCTTGAAAAAACGGAATGCAAAACCGGCCAATGGAGTCATTTTAACGGAACATCTAAAAGAAGAGTTAGATGACGCTTTAACCTCCACTCAACAGGTAATTTCATGACAATTTTGTACACTCGATGGCGTTTTATTTTATGCTATACAATAGCAGAATTTGTTTACATTGTAATGGTGAATTACAGCTGTTTATTACATTACAGGCTTACAATACTGTCAAAAGCGAAGCTTTGACTGATGATCCAACTTTTGGACCTTCATCGATGGATCAAGACCAATTGGCGGAAAAAGTGGATCGGGCGAAGGAAAAAGAGGAAGAAACCAAATTGAGTCCCAAAGTGTCGATTATGAAACCGATTTTGCGATTTTTGCAATTGCTCTGTGAAAATCACAATCGACATTTGCAAAATTTGCTGCGGGATCAGATCAAAAACAAATCAAGATACAATTTGGTGTCGGAAACGTTGATTTTATTGGACGTGATTTGCGGGAGTACCACTGGAGGTTTGGGACTTTTAGGACTTTATATCAATGAAAATAACGTGATGCTTATCAATCAAATCTTGGAAACTTTGACGGAATATTGCCAGGTACAGTGTAAACACAATTCATTATTCATTTTGCAACTTTTCGACTTATTAGAAATGTTCTTTAATAAAGTCGGCAAATATATCTTTAGAGCGCTTAATTCATGAGAAAGAAGCACGATGTATCACATTCCTTAGTAATTTTTATGTTTGAAATCGGAAAACATGATTTTTTAACTTGATAGATCTTTTGAAATAGATGTGTATGAACAAAGGCTTTTGGATATGAAAGTCATCAAGGCTTTCTTTTTGATGAGTCAGTATACCAACTATTGAAAAAGTACCAAACTGGTAAAAACTGCTTTGCTAAAACATTAGTTTTGTAAAAAACAAATGCAAGTCACTTGAAAAGACAATTTTTATCCCCGACTACAATGCCATCTTGTATTATTCAATGATATGTCGTCAGTGAAAGGGCAGGTGTTCAAATGAAAATGGTAATGACTAATGAGGCACTGATGACATCTGGTCATAATTATCACAAACACCACAAGCAACCGGAATCCGGATATTGATCTCCTTTGTTCCTTTTGCAATTTTCGGAGCAATTATTGTACACAAAACCATCCCCTTTTAGTAAAAAAATATACCTGCTTTCGACACAAATACATATATTTGAATTTCCGGCAAAAATCAACATATTAAAATCTATGGCGGGTAAAATTCAAATATTTTAACAAAATTGCAGTGCAAAAAAAGTA
>LT727984.1:0-20150 GCA_900157175.1 Oithona nana
AAGAAAAAAGTATCATTTTTCAAGATTGTTTACATTACCGATGTCAGCTGTTTGTTGATATTTATAAGCAAATGTCAGCTGTTTATTTACTTTCATGGATGTATTTTACTTTAAAAGTAAACGTAGCTCGCTTCGCTCGCAATGTTGTAAAAATGAGACTTTTTGAGTGATTTTCACACACTGTGTAGAAATGTAGTCTCTTTTCTTGGCATCTTAGGAGGGCTAATCTAGATTCGAATTTAGATGAGAGGAGCAGCATAGCTCCTCTAGGGATCTTTATTTTTTTCTACTGTGTTCAGTAGAAAGAAAGATTCTGTTGCTGCATTCCGATATGTTATTCAGATTTACTTTTGACAATTTGTACCATTCAAAAATGCACTTTACACAGTGTATCAAAATCTCACAAAATACGTTTTACTATTTTTTCGGAAAGTCACCTGGCGCAGGAATCCAGGTAGAATTTTGCCGCGCCAAGTTCTGGAATTTTTAAAGCTAGCGAAAAGGACTGAAACATATAACGCCATCTAACCATTTTTTCAAATACAGTAATGCACAGTTGTATTTGCAGATGTAACAGGTCACGCTACCTACTTTGTTCTACAAAGTCACTTTACACTTGCTTTTCATAGAAGAAAAATGCACTGAAGAAGAAAGACTGAGAAGGCCACTATCCTGGTAAACTACCAGCAGAACCATCTTCTATTCTGCTAGCTTCTTCTTCTTCCCAATGCAAACTGCAAATTTTTGGGTTGTAAGTAAACTTCACAGAGTTGAAAAATGCATTCATCCAAGATGTTCTGCTGTAAGATACATCACCTTCAAAGAAAATTATGGCTAGTACAGCTGACCTTGGCTTAACTTAATGGTTCTTCGTGATTTATGCCCTCTGGAACCTATCAGGCATACCTAATAGGCTCATTCATGGTGTAGGGGCAATAAGAAGGCCTATGTACAAAAGTAGGCCTGTAAAAATATTTATAAGGCCCATTTGAGCCAATTATCGAAAATACATAAAGAAATGATACATTTTTGGGTGATTTTAAGGCACTGTAGTAAAGGAAGGAAGTCATATGGGAAAATGTTATTACAACAATACTGAATCAGCAGCAGTTGGTTTTGGAAGGGGCCTTAGTAGATGGCAGCAATGGTAGAGCAGTATATTTTTTCTTTGTGACAGTAGTGTCATTGTCCTAGTAGTAGCAACATTGTTTTCCAATAATGTGTTCAAAGACAAACTGCTGCTCTAGCTCTTCAACATCTGTAGTAGTAGTAGATCTTGTACTGTATGTATTTTGTAATAGATGGTGGGTCTCATATTCAATGTGGTGTCCCTGACGCTGTCCCTTAAAGTAAGGACAAACTTGGCAGAATATATATCTTCAGTGTCTTGCCATTTTTTACTACCTTGCACATCTGCTCCTCCCTGCTGGTCTTTCCCTAGTCCCAAGCAAATTGAAGATTTTCTTCTTTGTAGACCAAGCATCAAGTTAGCCTTAGAATTCTTCCCTCGATGGAATTTTACGGAGTTTTGTCCGTATCTAACTATGAATTCTAGTTTGAAAATCAACTTTTTTGCTGATGATAAAATCTTCAGTCCATCAAACATTCTTAAACCACATTTCATAAAGAAGCCTCTAAAACCACAAATTGGTACCAATTTGTACCATCTTAGTTTTTTTCGATTTGCTCGAGCCCACTTTTTTGAGTCAAACGTCATCTACCTATCCAGTATGCCAAGCATGTAAAAGAAGCTTTCACTTTCTTATCTGACAAATGATACCCCCAAGAGAGTTTGCCAAAAAAACGGTGACATAAGCATCACCTTTTTTTCTGTTATTAGGGCTTTTTTTCCTTGGTAGAGGTCTCTTTTGTTCATGACAACACAATGGCATCTAATGATGATTCTCACGCTACAACACAGTACAGAAGAGACCTCTAATGACCTCTTTCAGCCATTTATCAGTGACCAAAACAAAAAATTGCCAAAAAATCAGGAAAGTTTGGCCAGCAAAATGAAGCAAATCAGATTAAAGTTTACCTGGGTGGCAACAGTGTCTGTGTTGCTGAGGTCTCCTCCGCTTCTTGAGCGTTTGAGCTCTGATGACTCAATAGCGTTGGCGGTCGAGGCTGTGCTTCCCCGATGAAGTCGTTTGGCACGACTTCTTTGGCACCTCATTGCCAAAAGAGTTGTCACCACGAGGGATATAATGAGCAGAAGCACCACAGCCACCACGATGGCAATCAGATATTCAGTACGGAAACGTTCTTCCACTACATCCTGAAAGATACAATTTAAAGCCCTAGAATTCTAGGCTCGCAGGTATTTTACAGAGTTTCGCTCCGTATCTAACTTTGAATCTAACTTGAAAATCAAGTTTTTTTGCTGAATACAATAGCTTCTCTAGATCAAATAGTCTTCTTTACTATTTCAAAATGAAAGTTCTAAAATCACTTTTTGGTACCCAATTGTACCATTTTAGTTTCTGTCGATTTGCTCGAGCCTACTTTTCAGAGAAAATGTAAGGTATCTCCTGATGCCAAAGTGACTTCCTGTTCCTAGTGGAAGTCGTAAAGGGAAAATGGATGACTAGCTGATTATTTCCTAAGACAATAAGAGCCTAATGAACACTAAAGCAGAAGATTCTTTGCTTAAGAGAAGTGCCATATACCTCTCTGGATTGTTGTGACCTTGCCCCAGAACGCATTTCTGGCTTGCTGCTCTCTTGTATTCTGCTACATACTCTAAGCTGCACACAGTAACTAATTCAATAGTCGGCATCCATCATGGAATACACTAGAAATACAGTGCTACTGTTTATGAACATTGCTAAAGTGTAGTATTACGTGTTTTCCTCTCTCTCGATATTGGGTCTGACATGCAATGGCATGTAAATGTGGAGGAACAGGAACGGTTCTGGTACTTGTAGAAAACAAACAATCATTTGATTTTACTACCTACTTATGTATTGTATTATTAAAGATGCTTACATTCTTCAAAATACATTAAGAAAATGTAAGCAAAAAAGTTTTGCCCCCTTGAAAGTTTGACAAACTTTTTTCTTGCCTTTCTCCACAAGCATTCAATCATGCCTGTCACAAAAGCCTATAATTACGCAATTATGCGTCCCCACAGCGCTATTGAAAGGTTAAAGGAGGGAGGCTTTTCTGACCTTGCTTAGTACTAAGGACATTTGGCCTTCATGTTCCCTTAGCAAAGCAGTTTCACATCTCCAAGTGTAAGCAATTAACCTCATTAGCCAAAGGCACGTTGATTATAGTGCAACTCTACCATCTCACATCACCTTCACAGTGTTTGAAAATATGTGCAAAAAGTCTCATTTGACAATTAAACTCATATGAGACTTTTTTAGGTGATTTTTAAAGACTGTGTAGATCTTCCAGTTACCATGTGTGCTAATCAGCTGCATCATTATTATCCTTTTCTCTTTCTGTTTTTGGTCTGAATATTACATTCATGTTTTGTTCTCTAAAAAGGTCCCAAGGGACTGCTAGCTTTTGAATAGAAGCAAAAATTGTCAGGCTGTCATGATGTCAATTTACCTGAGGAGGTTTTGGTGGCATGGGAACGACAACATGAAGTGTAAACTCAGCTTTGGCTTTTCCTGCCTTGTTGCCAGCAAAGCAGCTAAAAGTACCATTGTCATCCACTGAAGTAGCGCTCAAGAAGAGCTCACTTTTCCTTTTCCAAGCAGTACTGCCCACACTGTTGACATAGTAGTATTGCCTCATATCGATATCATTGACCAAAGTGGAGCCATTGTTAATCTCAGTCTCTTTGTACATCCACCAAATATTGGCCTCAGGAATAGCCTGCAACAAATAAGAAGCTTTGACACCACAGTGTTGGAAAACAGCAAAAAATGTTCAAACTGGCCCCAAAATGCTAAAATGGTCAATTTGTCGTATTTATGGGAAAACTATGGCTTGCGGTCAAACAGCGTTACCAGACAGGTCAATTATTAATTGAACAAATGTTGGATGGAAAATGCCAAAATCGAAATTGACAATATTGAAAAATGAGACTTTTTTGCTGTGATTTTCAGACACTGTGTATGTATAGTGCTGCTTTCACCCCTATTGCTTTCACTTTAGTACTTTGTAGAATACATAGTATAGTGACCTAATACATATTCTTCTTCTCTGTCGCATAAACCGAAAAACTGCATCTGGGACAGATGTAATGGAACCACTTGCACACAAAACAAATGCATTGCTCTTTAAGCGTATTTTGGTATGTAATACATAGCCTAGCACTAGCTGTATCTTACATCGCAGTGGCATTGGATGCTGACAGCAAATGCATCACATTTGCAAAGAGCATTTCAGCCTAGGTTTTTATCAGAAATCACATACACATAGTATTTGAAATTACCCGAAAGTATCTCATAGTATTTGGTAAAAATGAGACTTCTTTTGATGATTTTCAAACACCATGTACTTCTGATTTAACTGAAAACAAATAGCTGAAATCCATACCAAAACTGTAAACAAACAGCTGTAATTCATTCACAATTGTAAACAAACAGTTGAACATTTTTAAAAATGTAAACAAACAGGTGAATATTTGTAAAAATGTAAACAAACAGGTAAAATTGGTAAACAAATAGTATACCTCAATGGTACAGACTAAAGACATATTTTTGCCTTCTATGACTTCAAGGTACATGGATGTGGGCGAGACTTTTGGAATGCAAGCAAATTCTGTGGGTGCCAAAGCCTTGATAGGTTCATTGATGAGCCGTGGAGGACTGTGACATCTTGGTTCCACTGAGTTTGGCACGGTGAAGTTTTGTAGCCAATTGTGCAGCGCCAGCAGATGGCAATCGCAATGCCACCTGTTTTGATGGAGTGTCAAGTCCCTGAAATGGAGAAATTGAATTTTCAAAATGCTGAGACAAGCAGAAAAAAGTCTCCCTTAATTTCTTGTGAAAGGAACTTTTCGAGCTTTTCTAACTTTGTTGCAAGGAGCCAAAAATAAACTTTTGCTAGTGTTGATTGCCATATCGAATATCTAGCCCGAGCCAGGCCTAATTTGAAATTCAAAACACACGAATTTTGGGTTGTGACTAAAGTAGAAATATTTTTTTTACTTTTGAATTTGACCCATTTTCAAACCTAATTTTCAAAGTTTCCAAGCAAAGGAACTCAAAAGCAAACAGAGTTGAAATCAAAGGACATTAGGATTCGACCTTCTTTTGTCAACACAGTCCACCTTTATTTACTTTTTTGTCAGTAGTCCCGCTTCATTCTCAGTATGTTTCAGCTCAGTTTGAAGCTGGCTCAAGACCAAAATAGTCAAACTAAAACTTTTTGAATAATTCAAAGCAGGCTTGGAAATTTTGAGTAGCTTTGAAAGTCTCCTGTTTTGCCAAATTACTTTTGAATATAGTGGATACAGACTGGTGAAATGTAGTATACTGTAAAGCAGTAGGTTACTAAAGTAAGTTCACTTTTGAGGACAAGGAAGGAATATTACAAGATTGAACTTCCTTTAGCTATCTACTGCTTTAGTATACTGGATAAGGCTTTAATTTGATGACTAACTCAAAGAGAATGGCAAAGTCTCAGTCTACCTCAAGTTGGGTGGGAAACTTTGAGTGGTGGGTGAAAGCGTGGTGAGTCTGTTAGCTTCTAGCCTCAGATATTCAAGGTTATTGAGGCCGCGGAAAGCAAGAGGATGCACTTCCTCCAGTCCACAGTGGCTCAGGTCCAGGTGAACCAATTCCGAGAGGCCCGAAAAGGCCTCAGAACCCACCGAAGGAATGGGATTCGACCTCAAGTCTAGGCGCATCAGGTACTTGCAGTCTTCCACAGCCGAGGTTGGCACAGAGGCCAGAGCATTGCCGCTCAAGTCGAGGTCAACGAGGTTGGTCAGTCCCCTGAATAAACAGATTAAAAAACGATTAGAAAACACTACTCCTTCTTTTCATTCATTTTCCTGACCCTCTACTAAAAAAGGCTGTTTTTTCCAATACTCCAATATTTTGTGCAGGAAGAGTTGGGCAACTTTAGTGTTAAGAAACCCAAATATTTTAAACTTTGAAGGAAGGGGTGGATATAATTCCAGAACTCAGGAAAATAGGGAAACCAGAACTTTCAAACCTCAGAATTCCGTCAATTTTAAAAGTTGTCAGGTGACCGGAATCCAGGTAGAATTTTGCCGCGCCATTCTACTACTTTTTCTGAAAATCGACTCAAATTTCTGCTTTTCATTGAAATAATTCCCGAACTTCTAAAATTGACGGAATTTTGAGCTCTGAGAAAATGTATGAAATTTCTGTTTTTCTTATTTCGCTTTGAAGTTTTACCAGTTTTACTGTTTGCAATCAAAATGATCCATTTTTGAAGCTTTTGTAATTTCTGTTTTAATGTTTTCCGACCAAAGTTGCCTAACTCTTATTTTACAAAACACACTCCAATAACTGCCATTTGCTATAAATGTGAGTAGAAATAGAAAGGAGAGGGGTCCCTATACTTGCTACTCTAAATGGAGTTGGCTGACTGGGCCCCATTCTGTACTACTTTCAAGGATAAAGGTACAATTCTCCATGTTGAAGGATTTCAAGCCATTTATTACATGGACTTTTGTCCTAAGAGATAGAGGTAGCTATCTAGGATGAGTAGATGCAGGTACATACTAAGCAAACAAATGCTAAGTAAATACTTTGCGTGAGAAGATTCTTTTATGATGTCTAGTCTAAACACAGTGGTTGAAGATTACTGAAATTGTTTCATTTCACAAAATTGCGAGCGAAGCGAGCAACGTTTACGCTTTTATTGGGCAAAAGTTCATTGAAAATGCCAAAATGGGCAATTTGGCGAGTTTTTAGGGAAACAATATCTTGCGGTCAAAAATTGTTACCAAACAGGTCAATTGTTAATTAGACAAAAGTTTATGGAAAATGCCAAAAGAAGAAGGAAATTGTACTGCTAAACGCCATCTATGAATACTTCTGTGAATTTGTTGCATTCATTCAAAATGAGACTTTTTTGGTAATGTTTTCAACAGAGTGCTGTCAAGAAAGGACAACTTTGTGTAGTAAAGTGTTGCCTCTCGTCTTTCCTCCCTAATTACTTTCAGAATACATTTCTGGCTAGCTGTAATTTAGTTTTACAAAACTATGTAGCATGAGAGTAAATGTAGTAAATACAGCATAAATACTGCTGCAGTAAAGTAGTATCTCTCGTTTTCCATGGAAGATGTAAGAAGGATTAATTAAAATTGGCGGCCCAAGTTTTTCTTGTCACTCCAAAAGCAGAAGAGATGAAGTGCATTTCTCTCTCAGAAAACTACTTTACTGCATTACTGCTACAAAGTAAACCATTTTTTGTTAGAATTGTATCAACGCTCACTGAATCAAAAGCCAACTTTTTTTTTGTCAAAAATAACAAAACTTTGAATATTTACACCAATTTTCTGAAAATGTCTCAATTTGACTTTTCCTGCACTTTTTGACATTTTGGGAACTTTAATTTGAATTTTCCCGCACTTTTTGTCGGGCAAGAGCAGAAGAGAAAAAGTGCGGGAAAATTTAAATTTCCCAAATCCTCTACTGATAATCGCCGTTTCATACATTCTTTGTGCTTTAGAATTTTCGGACCAAAATTTAATTCTTCTACTTTGTGAGCTGAAAAATTGACATTTGTATCAGTGTGTATCATCATCACCTGAATGTGTGGACTTCTAGGATCCGAACTGAGCATTGAGGCAGGTATATTTTCTGTAAATTGGTTAAGTTGTGCTTCTTGAATATCTCAGTTCTGAGAGCTGGAAAGTAGTTGAGTCCCAGGTCCAAAACTTGCGTTCCTCCTTCCACTTTAGGAATTGAGGATAGCGATGCATTGATGCATTCTACCGTTTGCTTCCCACCCTTCCATTTACAGGTACACATCTCAGGGCAATCCGCAAGAGCGAACCCACACAGGCTCACTGTGCAGATCACACCCACGAGCAAGCGCCAAAGCGGACCCCACTCCATTGCTGGAAAGGATTAGAAAGCAATTCAAGGATTAAATTAATCTTACATACTCTAGATAGAATAACTATATAACATGAGTAGTGCTACTTATTTTTTCCCGCCACTTTGTTGAAACGTTTTTGCCAAGTTAGTAGATTTGGCTAACATCAGAGGCGCTGTATTACGTTATTCCAAAAGAGATCAGGAATTAAAACACGTAACGAGAAGCATGGTTTTGTGACGTCACACTCAACTATTCCTCTTTTTAAAAAAAAGTGTTTTTTCTTCTGATCTCTTTTGGAGTAACGTTGAACAGCGCCTCTGGTGAGTTTTTACTTCTGATCTCTTTTGGAGTAACGTTGAACAGCGCCTCTGATGTTAGTCAAAAATACTAACTCGGCAAAAACGTTTCAAAAATGTGGTGGGAAAAAATAAGTGGCACTACTCATGTTATCTAGTTTTTCTAATTTCAGATTCGTTCAAAATCGGGATCAAAATTGTCTTAAATCGGCAAAAATCGTCCAAATAGACGATATCAAAATAAAGAATCGATTTTCAAAAAAATATCAATTTGAAAGCAAAGATCGGTAAAATGCATGAAATCTGCTCACTGTGCATTGGAAAGTAAACGTTATCTAGCTTCAAAAAAATCTAGGGAAAAAGGGTCAAAAATCGTTTTGCGCTGTAAATTTTTTTTTTTTTGGTAACTGCTTTGACGCCAAGCGGTGGGACTTTTGTCAAACTCTCTGAATCTGCACATCCTATTTTAAAGTGCATCAAGCAGCAGGGGTACTGAGGGGGCCAATCTGCAAACTTTTTCCTTTGCTTTCTCGACTTTGGACCCCTAAATGTGCTTGGCATAGCTTGAAAGCAGCAGAAGGTCTAAAAGCTCTAAAAGACTCCTCGTTTAGCTAAAACTGGGCAAAAAAGGGAGCATTTTTGCTTACCTCAATACATCTCCAGTTAAGAGTCTTCCACACCGTAGAAGTAAGAAATGGCTTTCACTTTAATCCATGAAGGAAGGTGCTGTCACTCCACTTATTCAATGTCACATTCTAAACGAAATGTATTGTCACCTTCTTTTTGTACGATTTCCGGCCTGAAAAACAGAAAAACAATCGTCCTTAGAACTCCTTTCTCTTTTTTTTTTCTAGCCTAGATGGAGTTTGCTTAGCTGGCACAAAATAAATCAAATCATAAAGCTTTAGGGCATATCTTCCATCTGCTAGCAAAATCAATGCAGTAGTAAGCTATTTTTTGCTTATTCTACAAAGAAATGGGTAGATGTCGTTTTCTACCAACCCAATCGATTACTGCCGATTTTGCCCGATTTCTCTATGACAAAGTCTTTCTAAATGTAAAATACTTTAGGTAAGATATGTAAGATACATCTAAAGATGTATTTTGGATACCTCAAAACCTCCCCTACTATAACGCCATCTATCAAATTTGGCACATTTGGTTATGTATAGAGTGAAGAGTCTTCTCATTTAGAGTAGACTAGAAAGCAGAATCTTGTTGTTGCACTTTAGAAAGCTGGATGTAGTGGTGGTATTCCATCATCATATCCCTAGAAGCACTGAAAACCACGAGAATGAGAAGAGGACAAAATAAGAAGAGAAGAAGAACCCGCATCTCTCTCATTCTCTTCTCAAAGTTTCGTTGTATTATTTTGCTTATCTTTTGCAAGAGATTTCCCAGCTTCCACACAAAAGCAGAAGATCTCTAAAAGAAGGAGAAGCCAGGGAATCTTCTTCTTCTACTTCTACCGCATCTGCCTCATTTATGCCAGACAGGTTTGGGTTTTAAAGGAGAGCGAGAGAGGATATTGAAAGTGTTTATGTATGGGACCAAGCTGCGAAAATGATAGTATGTAGTCTGGAGGAGGAGGAGGAGGCAAACCGCAATTTTCTAGATTGCAGTAATATTACACAGTGTATTTCTTGGTTCAAATGTATCGCGGATACATTACAAAAATGATTTTATAATTTTGCAATCATAAAATCGAACCAAGCATAAAGAAAATCGGTAATAATCGGAACGAAAATGCCATCTAACCATGAGATCTTATTTCATTACTATGAATACATTGCTTGCATGGTACTTAACATACAAAATTCTTGTATAGTATGCTGCAGCAGAGCCCAAGGATTTTGCGTCTCGATGAGATTAGGTTCAAGAAAATCTGCGGCACCCAGAGGAAATGCTGTGGTAGTAGCGGCCTCAAGGCATAGAGGAGAGGTAGTAATACGCTTTTGCACTGATATAGATATTATGGTCCAAATTCCTAGGTTGGTAGTAGTATTACAGGGTGTCCCAGCAAGTTTAGGTACTTTTACTGAATCTACGCGAGCGAAGCGAGCTATTTTAAGTAATGTTTCCTCAAAGCAATCGGAATTTTGATGGGTTTTGTCATAAAGAAATCGTTGAAAATCGGACAAATCGAAACATTAATACATAAACACCATCTAGCCATTTTTCTGCAATTTGGCTATTTTTTGACATTATTCAATCAATTATTGCTCGCTTTGCTAGCAAGATACGAAAATGAAACTTTTTTGAGTGATTTAACCTACATCCAGATGTAAGCCTACCTAAAACTTGCTTGGCCACCCTGTAGTAGTAGGAAAGGAGAAAAAGTGCAACAATCGAAACGAAATTGAAAGTGCTGTTGCAAAACGTGAACGGAATAGGCGAGTATTTGCTCGTTTCGCCAATCCTTTCGAAGAATTTTTTATGCATTACTTCACAAGATAGAAGGAGGCCTGCCGGCGGCGCCCGCTAGCACATCTTGGGCCGCCAAAAAAAGTTGGAAGGTAAACTAATTTGTCTCTCTCTAGCTCTGATCCTATTGGGAGCAGAGAGCGTTTCAACACCAGATGGGAAAATCAATTAGTGAACACATCATTCGTTCAAGATGCAAAATCCTTCCTCTTACCACCAGCACCACTCGATGGCAATGACAGTAGCAGCAGATGTGCGGGGCCTACTTCAAAATGAAAATGTCAGAAAAGGCCTCTTATCCAAATCCAAACTTGGGTTCGCTTCCGCCTTTCAACAAAGCTTCATTCTCCTCTCTTTGAAAATTAGCTTAAAAAGGATTACTCTGCTACTCCACGGTGTTTGAAAATCACAGAAAAGTCTCATTGCGAGCGAAGCGAGCTATGTTTACATTTTGAATGGACAAAAGTTAATCAAAAAATGCCAAAAATTGTCCATTTTGAAGAGTTTTTGAAAATCTGCAGCTTGCTGTCAAACAGCGTTACCAGACAGGTCACTTTTAATAAGACAAAAATTGGCGGAAAAAGCCAAAATTGAAAAATTCAAATGCGACATTTTGGTTAATTTTCAAACAATGTGCCTCTGTCTCTGTCGTCGTTTTCATTCTTGTTTGTTAAGTCAAATGACATGGCTGAAGGGAGACAAGTCGACATTGGAACCCAGAGTTGCAGAGCGTTTGATGATTGTAATCTTGACGTGGGCTGTCAGTGGCGGCTCCCCCCTGAAGATGAACATGGAGGACAGCAGCAGCAGCAGCAGCTAATAATAGGCAATGTCACTTGGCGATTACGAACTGCCACTCCAACACATGAAATTCTTGAAACTCTCTGTTGGTGTTTGTGTCCAGCACACGGTGTTTGAAAATCACAGAAAAGGTCTCGTTCAACATAGCGAGCGTTTACATTTTGAGTGGACAAAAGTTCATTAAAAATGCCCAAAATCGTCAATTTTGGCAAAACCTAAAGCTTACGATCAAACAGAGTTACCAGACAGGTCAGTTTTAATAGGTCAAAAATTGGTGGAAAATGATTGGAACTAATTTGTTGTGACAAGCTTGATAACTCTTTATTGATAGACATGTAGGATGGCCGAGCGGGTAAAGGCATGTAACTCTCAAACCGTGAGGTCTAGGGTTTGAGTCCGATGCTCCGCAAGGGCAGACACATGTTTAGGCTGGGATGCGTGGCGTTATTAATCCGTGTTACTCGGAGGCCGACCAAAGACCCTTCAGCAGGTGGGCAAGGTGACCTCAGAGGCCGTGGAGGCTGATGTCTCATAGTATTTCACGATTTTGAGGCCCAATATTGCATAGGTTAGCTGACAGCCTCGGAGGCCGTAGAGGCCGACCTCACATAACTACATGCAAAGTTTCAGTATCCTAGCTTTAAAACTGTAGTAGAAAATACTTCCCACTCTTACGCATGACTGGCTAAATATTTTGAAACCCTAACTGTAATGGATGGCTTGTCCTTGTGAATGGCTAAAATTTTCCAAGCTCGCATTTAGTGCGAAAGATGAAGTTGAGATGCTGCTTTCTCAGGTCAAAAAAGAATGCTTGCTATCTACATATCCTAGGGCAGCAGCAAAAAAGAAGAGGACCGAAAAATCTGCATCACTCACATATAGTCTATTATAATGAAGCTAAGGGGACATGTCGCGACTTCGGCGACAGCAACGGGACCGCCTCATTTAAAATGCATTGATGGAAAGAAATATTCTCATTTTGGTTTTAAACAAGACTGAAAATGCTTTTCAGATCCAAGACCGCGATTCACATAGCATTCCCAAGACTTTGACTTTTCAAAAGCAATTGAGTGACAACAACGCTCTTGTGACCAAAAAATCAACTATGAGTAAATGAAAAGTCACTTGTAGGATCGCGACTGTGAAGCAAATCGCGGTCAAAAAGTGTGTAAAAATGATTAGAAATGTCTCATTTGAATTTTCTTTAGATTGTAATGTCGATTTTTGGTGCGAAAATTCAAAAGTTGAACACAATTTTTTGTGATTGTTGTCACCAAACCAGTTTTTAAACGAGATTTTGCCAATAAGACAAAAGATGTTTGGAACGAGTAAAAAGTATTTCAATTGCATTGATTTGCATTGCGGTGGTGAACCCGCCAGAATTTTGATTTCTGGATGTCCTCCCATTCCTGGATCGACCATGGCGGAAAAAAGAAAGGAATTGATGGACAACTACGATTACATCCGTCAACTTTTGCTTCAAGAACCACGTGGATATCCCTGTCAAAATCTCAACTTGATTTTTCCTTCATTGCATCCAGAAGCGGATTTTGGTTATGTCATTGCCGAGCAAAACTGTATTTATCCATTATTTTCCGGGCATAATACGATTTGCGTTGTAACTGCACTTTTGGTAAGTCACCCTGTAGAAATATTTTTTTCATGTCATGTGACAGTAGTCTATTCTTCAAGGAAAGTGGAATGATTGGAATGTGCGAACCTATGACTCATTTCAATCTCGAATCCCCTGGTGGTTTAGTCAAAGTCGTTGCCGAATGCCAAGGAGGTCAAGTAAAGAGTGTCAACCTTGAATCCATGCCCAGTTTTGTCGGATACACGAACAAAAAGGTCAATTACAGTTCACAGTGTTGGAAAATATGCCCCAAAAAGTCTCATTCAACATTGCGAGCGAAGCGAGCTATGTTTACATTTTGAATGGACAAAAGTTATTAAAAAATGCCGAAAATCGTCCATTTTGGCGAATTTTTGCAAATCTGCAGCTTGCGGTCAAATAGTGTTACCAGAAAGGTCACTTTTAATAAGACAAAAATCGGCGGAAAATGCCAAAAGTTCAAAAATTCAAATGCGACATTTTGAGTAATGGTTTCAAAAGACATTTGTAGGTGTCCGGATTAAAAAGTGGTATCAAAGAAAGAAAGAAAGAATTTTGAATATTTTGTCGTTAAAAAAGTCTATTAGAGTTTCCTTCTTCTACTCCGGAGATTTCTCAACACAAAGATGCATTTTGCTTCAATATTATCAGCAAAGCAGACAAAAGGTTCAAAAAGGAGCCTGCCTTTCTTTCTTTTCTCCCCCTTTTGTGCTCATCCTGTTAAAGAATGAGAAAAAAGGTCAGCTAACGGTAGAGAGCAGTGGCAAAAGCTTAGATTTATGACACTTACATCATCGTTTCTACTCTTTTGTACAAAAGATTTATCTTGGCCTTCTTCACCATTATATTTACTGCTGTTGCAAGGCCTAGAAATCGATGTAAATGCTTTTTACCACTAAAATGCTTATTGCTTTATTGGATACATACAACATCTGTATTGTCCGGATATCAATATTTTATGGCTATGTATCTTGCTTGTTTGTTGGCCTTTCTATAAAAAATGCTCTTTACAGTAACAGTGTGCTTCCACAGTGTTTACAAATCACAAAAAAATGTCTCATGAATTTTCGACCCTTTTTGGAACCTTAGTATTCGAGATTTATTACAGCGTTAATTTTGGCACCATTTTTGGACCCTATTTAGTATTCAACAGTTTTTATTGTGCCAATTTTGGCATATTTTTGAACCATAGTATTATAAGTTTGGAACAGCGCCACTTTTTGCACTTTTTTGGACCCTTGCGTTGCCAATTTTAAGACTTTTTTGGATCCTGGTTTTGGAGATTTTCAACAAAGTCAATCTTGGTACTTTTTGGGATCAAAGTATTTCACTACCATGTCCATTTTGAGTTGGACACTTTTTTTGGACCGAAGTATTCGATATTTACTATGGAGCCAATTTGGGCACTTTTTTTGGACCCTGGTTTTCAAGATTTGCTCAACCACAATAACGTTTCTATTGCCCTCCCTTGGGATCTTTCTTTATAGATTTTTGATGGAAGAAGATGCAATATTTATTGCAGTAGAGCAAAGTGCAAAATAAAGTTATAAGCTAACATTTTTTGTCCTTGTTGCATCCCAGAAAACATCAATGTTTAAAGAGTCAATATGGTGAAAGTCTTAAGATACACACAAAAAAAATGCAGAGGAAAAGAAGGGTAAAGAATAAAGTTTCTTCTTTCTCTTTTGTCAACACTATTTCCTCTAAACTCTCCTCACCGCAGTAGCACCAATAGACCAAATGCATTTTTGTGTCTTAAAGAACCATCATCAGTGGTGACATCTGTTGTAAACGGACTGTAGTACTACTTTGATATTGTGCAAAACTTTGTCAGATTCTGCACACAGAGTTGGAAAATCATCTCAAAAATGTCTCAATTATTTTGTTTTTCAGGTGTTTTTAAATTTTGGTATTTTCCATCAACATTTGTCTAATTCACAATTGACCTGTCTGGTAACACTTTTTGACCTAAAAAACTCGCCAAATTGACCAATTTGGCATTTTCAGTGAACTTCTTTCTCTAAGTGGAAACGTGCTCACGTAATTTTGTGAAATGATACTTTTTTGAGTTATTTTCAAACACTGTGAATTATGTGAATTATGATATACAACATTACATCATTTATTTTTTGATGTTCTAAAATTAAGATGATTTTTTTCCTTATGATGATGTTGTTGAAACTATGTTCGCTTTGATCTATCATCTTCTGCCAAAAGATAGTGAAAAATGATCTGTTTTTCATCTAAGCGCGAATTTTCCTCATCTAAATTCATAATAAACGTGCAGCCCTTGATTTTTAAACAAATTGATCATCAAACTAATCGGTAATTCTTCTAAGAAACCCCCCATCAAATCGGTTCTAATCGGAAGACTAAAAACAAAACGCCATCTACCCTTTTCAATACAATAAGTACGTTTATTAGGTCCCTAAAAAAAGTCTGCAAAGTTTTGGTTTTGCTGCAGAATTGGATCGCCAAATCTGCCCAATTTTTTTGTTGTCAACTCTCAAACTTTTTTTTTCAAAATAGTAGACGCCAGCTACCGAAAAAATGATGGTATAGTATTTTACTACTGTGTGCCAACAGAGTTTTTCTTTTGCAGTTCCACCAAAATCACTGCATTTTGAAAGAAAAGCCTCTAGTTTCTAGCCTCATTTTTAGCACTACAATAGGCCCACTTCACTTTCAAAAGTTTATTTCTTATTCTAGAAAGCTCTCTCTCCGCAGAAGCAAGAAGCAGCAGCCCTCTAGCAAGATTAATGAGTTTTTCATGATATGAAGTTGCCTCTACTTCTTCTCTTCTTCTACAGAATTTTCTAGGCGTGAAAAACAATCACTTGGCTAATTTCATGCATGAATTATAAGGGCTACGACGGGATCTCTCAATGGGCTTTCTTCTCAGACCTCACAGTGGTTGAAGATATGTATAAATTGTCTCATTTAGCAATCTAAGCGAGCGAAGCGAGCTATTCTAAGTAATGTTTCCTCAAAGAAATCGGAATTTTGATGGGTTTTATCATAAAGAAATCGTGCAAAATCGGAAAAATCGGAAAAATGATACATAAACACCATCTAGCCATTTCTATGGATTTTGTCTATTTTTTAATGATTTTATTGCTCGATTTGCTTGCAAGTTAACAAAATGAGACTTTTATAGTGATTTTCAAACACTGTGAGGAGCTTGGTGAAAGCTGCTTTCACTAGTCAACTTATGTATCCCTTGGGGATGATCCCGACTCGGGTTCAAAACCTGCTTTTGCAATGAACTTTGAAGTAGTCATCTTCTCATTCTAGTATGCCAGTCTACTTCATTCTAAAACGGATTCCACATGCAAGCAGAGATGCAAGGATTTCATCAAGAGCCTCATAAAAAAGAAGAAGAGAAAGCAGCAGCAGGCTAAATGGGACATTTGGCATACTACACAAGAGAGCCATTTTATCATATTGTATCCCTACTCTTTTCGAATTTGCATCTAATTCTAGAATGAACTAAAAGTTGAGGCCTTTAGGCCTTTTCAGTTTTCAAGTATGCACACTGGCCCCAAAAATCCAATTTTTCAAGAAATGCTTCCTCAAAGAAATCGGAATTTCAATGTTTGTTGTCATAAAAAATCGTTCAAAAATTGAAAAATCGGAAAAAATGTACATAAGCACCATCTAGCCACTTTTCTGGAATTTGCCTATTTTTCGGACAAAATCGACTTTTGCGAAACAGTGTGTGAAGTATACAGTGTCAAAAAAGCGAGCAGATTTTTTGGGGTATAAAAAATGAGTCCCTCTGCAATAATAGAAAGCCTTCTTTCTTGGCCTTTGCCTCTGCGTCCCATGGGAGGCTCAAAGAGACCTAAAAGCTTCGAAGAACCGATTCGGCTTCACTCTTTCGAGCGACGTCTTAATTGCCCCCTTATAAATAGGCCTCAAAGGAACCGTAGACAGGATTGACCTTGCTAGTATACTACAGCAGAAGTAGTAGTATTTCCCAAGGGACCTCAACATCACGTAGTAACCTTTTATCAGTTTTCTTGGCCTTATTTTCTACGAGGAAATGCACTTTTCCAAGGGATTTCCTCTTTCGTTCACTTCTCTAGAGAAAATCATCTTTTTTTCTTTCCTTCACCTTTTTGGCTTCTGCAACACTTCTGATCTTACTTCGAAGGAAACTAATGGCTTTCTAATTTCTGATTTCCCATTGGAAATCGGTGCCCCTTTCAGTCATTTGGCAAGCCTGTTTTCAACAAAGTTTTTTGCAACTTAAACTACATCTACCACATGAAAATCGGCACTAATCGAAAGAAGGTTTTGAAATGAACGCCAGCTACCGATTTTTTTGTCAATTGATTGCTTTACTACTTTCTTATGCTTGCAATTGTACAAAAATACACGGATTTTTTGTGCTGCTTCTGTACTTGAAGGTGTGCAGAGGGTAAAGCCGGAAATTTGCTTTCTACTTCATGGAAATGCATCTTCTAAGCGTTATTGGATTCAGTACCTGATTTATTATGATAAGAGTAGCTGAGAAGAGGCTTTACTCTCGAGACAACAACAACCTCCTCCGTCAAAGTAAGAAAAAGTTGCTTTATCATGTAGTCGATAAAAAAATCTATGGATACATCATAGATAGCGTTTACTAACATGAAATATTTTAAAATGTTGTCAAATACTTCAATTCAAAATAACTAAAATTGCTTTAAAGAAAAAACGAAAAATTGGCTAGATGGCGTTTATAAAAGCACTTTTACGATTTTGACAATCTCTTCCGATTTTCATTAATAAAATACTTTTGAAATGTCCATTTTTTCATTGAAAAATGTGAAAAATAGACAGAAAAATGGCTAGATGGTGTTTATGTACAATTTTTTCGATTTTTCCGATTTTGCACGATTTCTTTATGACAAAACCCATCAAAATTCCGATTTCTTTGAAGGAACGCTACTTAAAATAGCTCGCTTCGCTCGCTTAGATCCAGAAATGAGACAATTTGGGTTATTTTTTTAAATGCAGTGTGAATTGCCAAATACTTTGACTTTTGGTTTTTTGGTATTTTTTGATACTATGTAAGTATCCCTTGTTGCAGTAATATGTGAACCCAAAGTCCTTCTCAGAACTGCATTCTTCTTCACATAAGTGCACACAGAGTAGCAGCACTACTGTTCTCAATTGGCGCACACACACAAAAAAAGTTGTAATTTAAAAGAAGTACAACTGCAAAGCCTCCCTCCTCCTCTGAGAATGGCTCAGAAATGGCACTGATTTTTGCAGCTAATGAAAATGGTGACAAATTGCACAAAAGGCCAGGATTGAAGCAACAATTTCTTAATGACTTTTAAAGAGCCTTGTTTTGTGGCTTTAGGCTTTTGCACAACACACAAACTTCATCAAAAAGCAATGATAAACACCTTCTATATAAACACCATCTAGCGGTGTATTTATCGTGGTAAATAATTTCCCGCATTGGTAAACCTTTTTCATAGTCTGGAAAAAATTGTTTTAGTAATTCATTTTACACCATGAATTACCTAACCAGTTTTATACTCTAGTCAACCATTTCTAATCTTAAGTAAACCATTTTATTGTATGAAAATGGTTTCATGAAGAACCACATTTACTCCAATTTGAACCATTTTTCCTTTTTAGTAAACGTAAACCTTTTTACTACATGAAAATGATTTTATAAAGAACCACATTTACTCCAATTTGAACCATTTTTACTTTTTATTAAACCATTTTACTACATGAAAATGGTATCATAACGAACCATTTTTACTCTTTAGTTAGTTTACTCCATTTTGAACCATATTTACTCCATTTTGAACCATTTTTATTTTTAGTGAACCATTTTTACCCTTTACTTTACTCCATTTTGAACCATATTTACTCCATGTAAACCCAAGTTCTTCCATATCAAACCATTTTTACTACAAGTTAAGGTCATAATAGCTTACCTTAGAAAATAAGCAGGTAAAGTAACAACTGTGGCAAAAACCGACTTCAATCACTAATCAGCACACAAAACCAACTGAAGTACTATCGGACGGAGAGTTTTTGGTGTGGCTGCTGCGCCGGCGTTTTCGTCGTGCAGTAGCTCAAGATTTGCGCGCTGCTTTTCGGTGACGGCCTTCTTCGGGCTCCTTTTCCCAACTCTCGTCTTCTGCCGCAGTAGAAACGAAAGCAGCTTCAGCGCCTCCGAAGTCAGGAGCTTACTAAAGTTGCCTTTTACAATTTTCACAATATTCAGCTAAAAGTTAAGCCTGTGATATAGACTCCTATGGGAAACACTTGAGTGTGCAAATTGCAAAAAAGTCTGAAAACTGCGCCAAAAAATCCAGCTTGAGAACCGGACCACCGCCGGAAAATGCCTAAAAGACGAGGAGGAGGCCGAGAAGAAGGAGGAAGCAAGGCTACTAAGATTATAAAAGCCACACCGGAAAACAGTGTTGGTCGTTTAGAAAGCATTAATTAGAAACAGAAATGCTGACCTTGCCTTTCTAAATGGAAATAAGGAAGTTATTCTATAGGGGTTTGAAAGTGACACATATTTGATTTACTTCAAAAGAAGGCCTGCCGGCGGATCCTTCAGAGGCCTCAAATCCCAAAAATAAACATGATGACTAAAGACGGACATTACTTTGTGTCTTAGCAACATTAGTTTACGAAAAAACAAATAACAATAGGCCTAGATTGTCCTCCAAAGTCCCAAGGGAAAACCATGAAGGAAGTTACGCAAGTTGTTGTCCAAGGCAATAATTTTCATCAATTAGCCATGCATTGTATGTTTTTTAGCAGCAGAGTGCTAGACAGCTCTCACAATTAGCACAGACAGTGTGTCCCAAGGGAGATTACGATAAAAAGGGACTTCTAGGTACAAAACTAGACTACTAAATCATTCGAAGTTCATTCCAGACAATCTCTAGGGTAATGACTTTTCAAAATACCAAAAAGTAGGATGATATGATGGTTCAATTACGTACATTTATTTTGTCTGTTCAATTCATGATGAAGAATGAAATTTGTGAAGACAACAATACCAAAAGCAC